>ML101765.1:0-15043 GCA_003697995.1 Taxidea taxus jeffersonii
TTTTTTGTATGCATTAAACCCCAATAAAAGTTTTATTTAAAGTTATTAAAATCTACAGCAACAAACAATATAAAGTAATCAGGAATATATCTAACAGAACATGTGGGATGTATTTGTTGGATAATATATACTCTTGGTAAAATACGTTGTAAAGGATCTAAATAAATGGATAAACATGAAATATAAAGAATCACAATAGTAAATATGCTTATTCTACTCAAATATATCTTCAGATTCAATAAAATCTAAATTAAACTTGAAAGATTTTTATGCAATTTGCCTAACATTTAAAAATTTATATGGAAAGAGGACTCAAATAGGGAAGATACATCGGAAAAAGAAAAAAAAAATGTTTGAAAAGTTGCCCCACAAGGTCATGCAAACATTCTGAAGCAAAAGAATAAAGACACTGTGATAGCAGTGCTGGAGAGAGACCTAGAAACTGACCTACGCATATATTAAAAGCTTGATTTATTACAAAGGAATATCAGTGAGGAACAGATTGCTTAGGTGAAATCTTGTGTACTGACAATTTATCTATATGAAATCTATTGTTTCTCATCTTTACATCATATTTAAAAACCTCACATAGAAAAAAAAATAAAAAGGACATTAACCTTTTTGGGAAGGAAATACAACGCAATGCATTTTTTACCTTGGCAAGCACAATGTTTTAACAAGCCAAAAAATTGTAAAAAGGCTATGCCTTAAAGGAAAAGTACAATAAATTCAACTATATTAAAACTAAGTTTAGTTTTCACCAAAGAAAACAACACCTGGAAGAACATGTATGAAATGAATATAATGAACAAATGATTATATTCTATCATATATGGATAGTAGAGTGAGGGCTGCACAGCAAGAACAGATAACTTTACTACTCAGATGCTTAATGCATTAGAAGCTATAATTATTTGTTTCAGTGCAAGCAGAGTGGTCTCTGTCTATGGTAGCAGTGTGTGTGTGTGTGTGTGTGTGTGTGGTGATGTTGGAGGGCAGGTGAATGTAGAGAAGGACTTTGTTTCACACAATTTGTCAGGAAAGAATCTTCAGCCCACATTTTTCAAGGTTGTGCCTAGATCTTCATCCCAGTTTTCAGGAGGGAGAAACACTGGGATGAGTGCACAATCAAAGATTTTCATTTCCGTTTACATTCCTTTCAGCCCCATAGTATACTTAGTCAGGGGTGAGAAATGAATGAAACCTAGCAGGACCCAGAAGGTAAAAAGAAATGCATTTTGGTAAATAGCTAGTAGATCCTCCCATAATAAATAAACAACTCACATAAACAATTCGAAAGTAAAGAAATTATGCCATAGGAAAAAAAAAAGATGGCAAATCCATACACGTATTTCAAAGAAATGGAACAGAACTGTGAATAAACTCATGAAAAGAAGTTCAACATCATCGTAATGAAAGATACACATGACCCAACTAAAGATAAGAAAATATTTTATGCATGTGTTGAGAAATTAGAAGGAATACTAACTGCAACTGAGGATAAACTGCTGAAAGGATTATAAATTATGTTGTAAATTGGTTCAGATGGGAAATAATCTGGCAATATCTGACAAAAACAAGATCCATGTATCCTATGGCCTAGAAATTCCACTCTTTAACATATATCTCATAAATTTCTTTCACATGTACATCAGGAGAAATATACCAAAATACCCATATAACAGCATATATAAAAGTGAGCACATTAAAAACAACTCAAATGTGCATAAACAGAAGAATGGATAAATGAATGTATTATGGTCCATTGACATAATAAATTTCTTTACAACAGTGAAATGAATAAACTATTGCTGAAGAAATAAACATGGGTGAATACAGAAACATGAAATCAAATGAAATAGAATTAAGCTCTACAAGATTGTTCATGATAGAATGCTATTTGAAAACTTAAAATCAAATTGTCAATGATATGTATAAATTATATAACAAAATATGTAATTATAATATAGAATATACATAAACAATGTATATCACATATATATGTGATATATAATACATATACATATGTGTGTGTGTGTATATATATATATAAAATGAAAAACAATGAATGTTGAACACAGAAGTCAGATTAGTGCTTATCCTCCCTGGAAATAAAGGACTTGATCACAAGAGAGTATACAGATCTTTTTTTTTTTTTTTTAAGATTTGTTTATTTATTTAACAGACAGAGATCACAAGTAGGCAGAGAGGCAGGCAGAGAGAGAGAGGGGAAGCAGGCTCCCTGCCGAGCAGAGAGCCCGATGGGGGCCTCCATCCCAGGACCCTGGGATCATGACCTGAGCTGAAGGCAGAGGCTTAACCCACTGAGCCACCCAGGTGCCCCGAGAGTGTATAGATCTTGATCATATTTTTTATTATCTTATTCTTAAACTAGGTTATGAATATAGGGGCATTCACTTTATTTTAAAAAAATGTATATATGTATGTAATATAACATATTTCCTTTTTTTAGAGTTTATTTATTTTTTTTACAGAGAGAAAGCATGAGCAGGGGAAGAGGCAGAGGGAGAAGCAGGCTCCCTGCTGAGGAAGGAGCTGGTTTCAGGACTCCATCCCAGGACCACGGGATCATGACCAAAGGCAGATACCTAACTGACTGAGCCACCCAGACATCCCCATATTTCCTTTTAAATAGTGATATATCCTATAATAAAATTATCTTTATTTTTAATAAATACTCTTTAAGATTGATTTCCTAAGATTATGCAGGGAAGACAAACAGGTGATCAATTAAATTTCCTTGAATCTCAAAAAAAAATCTAAATAAAGCTAGATCTAAGTAAGCAACCATTTTCAGGGTCTGAAGCTTGCATTAAGTTTCTTTCATTCTTGTGTTGACTTTTTCTTTTGTTTTTGTTGCATGGAAATCCTACATGCTCTTTTGACACATATACTCTTACAGATATATTGATTCCATTTTCTCTCACCCTCTCGTACTTGCTATTTCATATTTTATGATATTTTAGGTTCTTAAGGCATATACTTATATTTATTTGTTTCTGCATATATATTCTTCAATATGCTAGAAATTACAGGAAAGTTTGCATATATTCCATATATGCAGTTACTCTAAAAGTATGCCCATAATACAATATTCTTTAATTTTCTCATAATTTTAATTATATTACTTGTATTTCAAAGAGTACTTTAATAAAAGCATTACTTGAATTAATTAAGCAATACTATTAAATTGATTAACATAGTTTTTCAATATGTAAAAACTTAATAGCACTGTTCATGTCTAATGAAGTTACTGTGAAAAGCACCTCCTTGTTTATTTCACTCTTAGACAGTTTAAATGATTGAGTTAGCAGGGAACAGGGAAAGTAAAAGGAAGGAAGAAAGCAGAAGTCAAGAAAGCAGTTAGAATCTGACAGTATTATTGAACTTAATAAAACTTCAAAGACTATTCTGATTCTAAAAAGAAAAAAAAAGTAAAATAATTCACTGCCAAAATTTATATTTGAAAATAAAACATGCCAGCAGTCTTCAATGATTAAGAATCTATTCTTTTTCTCTGTAATAGTTTTGAATGAGCTATGTAGAATTGTTAATCCTATTCTTAAGCATAGATTGAGACTGTATTGTAAATCTTTATCACTAACAATATTTTGCACAGACATTTAAAGTAAGCAATAAACCTGAAAATTATATTCTGTGTTTGTGTGTCTCTGTGTGTATATCTCACAGGGATTATTTCATAAATTTAGAAAATCAGATCCAATAAAATTTGTATATACTTTTTATGATATATGTATCATATTATGGGTAAGAATTAAACTTTGAAAATAAGTTCCTTAAATTAATCATTGTTAAGAATTTGGTATAAGCATTTAGACAGATCACATGCCTATTTTCTGTGAACTGATATGACATCTCTCCCCAGGTTGTTTGCTCCTGCTGACCATAAAATCATTATCATTAAAGTCATCTTTATGAAAATGATAGATGTAACTGTTAAATTGCATGCCTTTTATGTAATTAGTGATTTTGAGCATAGCAGGATAAAAAAACAGATAGAAAATTTTCATTAAATGAGAATAAAAGAGTAATGCTAGTGTTTGAAACCAGTGGGCAAGACTGAGTAGTGGAAATGTTTGTTAAAGAGAAAGGAATAAATAGTCAAAACAAAGTTGTAACTATTATACAACATGAGTTTGACCAGCTTCGTGTGAGGCAGATTAATGCATTATAAACACAGGTCTTACCATTTAGTTCTTGAAAAGTAAACTAAATGAGAGGAATTGGGTTCCCACCATCTCTGAAATTCTAAATAGACCCTATATTCAAAGAAGACTGCTTGAGAAAGAATTCTGATCAAGTCCCAGCCCCAGCCAGTAACGTTTACGTGTTAATAATCTCACGTGGAAAAATGACCACATCCTATCTAGCACTGAAGACCTTTCATAATACACCCTTCTTGAATCTATGGCATGCTATTCCATTCCTTCCCTTCACAATCACAGCCCTTCCACAAGTTAAAAACTCTTTTTTTCCTACAGGCCCTATCCTTTTCCTTTCTTTGTGCCTTGCCTGAAATTGTTTACTTTTCCAGGAATAACCTAAGTACCTCAGTTTCTTGCCAAATTCTATTCATATGCAATAGTTACTCCAGAAATTAAGGCCCAGGTCAAGTGCTAGATGCTTTATGACATTTTTATGAATTTCTTTTCCCAGAACATCCATCGCACTGTATCTGTGCTCATCCTGTGGGACAGATCTATTTATGGCTTTTGCTCTAGTTGTTTATACTGATAGGATTTTTTTCTCCTTTTGAAGATGGAAAATTTCAGGAGATAATAATTTTCATTATCTCATATATAAATATGTGTGTGTGCATGTACATGTATATACATATATATATGTTTATATATATTTAATGAAAAAACTATATCCCTGTTCTGGAATGTAAACAAGAAACACAAATGCTAGACAGAGAGCAGGGGGAGACTACAAGGCTCTAGGAGAAGCTCTGCAGTTAGTTCTGTGCTACATTCTACATTCTGGCACAGCAGTGATTGTATATATAATTCATACCAAATCATCTAAGGTACTTACACTCTAGAGTCCCTGTGGTCAAAACATGGTATAAAGGGACTTGGAAATTTACAGAGGCCATGGTGATGAGACAATGGATATAGAAAACCTGGCCAACCTTCAGAGGTCAGGAGATGGAACAAAAAAGTCAAATAATTTAAGAACTTTGAGAAAAAGAAAATACTGAGAATCCACAGACTTAACCGGCACAATAGATTCAATGACTCAACTAGATCAGCTCCATCCCTATGAAAATGCCCAGATCAGACCAAGTCACCTAGCAGCAGGTCTGTACATGTATATCCAAACAAAGAAAACATCACTAATTTCCACCAGATATCATTAGACACTCTTCGAAAAAACACCAGGTATGTCATCATTGTCAGAAAGGAAGGAGAGATCTGAAAAACTGAGCATTTCCCAAGGAAAACTGGGTCATTAAAAAATGAGTTACTAGTCAAAAGAATCTAAAGATGGTGTTATTTCAGATTGTTATGTTTCCCAAATCTGATAATTTAGATCAATGACAGAATTTGAAGAGTGGTTTTTTTATTGCATAGTTGAATTCTGCCATGAATAAACCTGTCTGTTGTGCTATACTAGCAAAGATAATTTAATATTATTATTAAATAAAATTTTTTCTTTCCTTTTTTTAAAAGATTTATTTATTTGACAGACAGAGATCACAAGTAGGCAGAGAGGCAGGCAGAGGGGGGCGGGAAGCAGACCCCCTGCTGAGCAGAGAGCCCAAGCTCAATTCCAGGACCCTGGGATCATGACCTGAGCCGAAGGCAGAGGCTTTAACCCACTGAGCCACCCAAGCGCCCCTAAAAATTTTTCTTTTTAATGAGATGAAGAAAAGTTAGCAAAAAGAGCCTTGAATGGAAAAATATGAAATATTTTTTCTAACTCAGTTAAACCTATGAAAAATGACAACAGCCATATTTTTTTAAAGATTTTATTTATTTATTTGACAGAGATCACAAGTAGGCAAAGAGGCAGACAGAGACAGAGAGAGAGGGGGAAGCAGGCTCCCCACAGAGCAGAGAGCCCAATGTGGGCCTCGATCCCAGGACCCTGGGATCATGACCTGAGCCGAAGGAAGAGGCTTTAACCCACTAAGCCACCCAGGCGCCCCCAACAACCATATTTTAACTTACAGATATTTTTGTGTACCTGTGTGTGAAAATTAGAAATCCATATTCACTGTGTGATAACTCAAAATAAAGGTAGTAAGTAAAGATTGAGGTTAGTGTCCAAAATCCATTTTATACTTATTTACAATGATATGTTGATGAATTGTATATATTTACAGAATCATTAACCAGGGTTTTCTTTGCGGTGTATTAATGGGGAAATCCAGCACTGAGCATCTGCTAGTAACTCAAAGGAAAAAACAAAGTTATATGAATATATTCCACCTTCAGAATTGTCTTGATCATTGTTGTATTTCTATCTGCTTTGTGTCCTGGAGAATTAGCAGATAATATCCTAGTTCACAAAGAAAACGAAGTTATAAAATGAATTCCCTCAAGTCCACATTATTTCTACGTTTTAATCTCCCGTTCTTTTCAATCAAATGTAACTGAGCTTTCACATTTCCTAGTCCAGTGAAAGTATTTGTAAATATATTAAAAACAATAATTGTCAAAAACACAAAGTCTTCCTTATTCCTCTGTGGCTTTGGATTGTATTGGTCAATTTCTTTCCTCTAATTGTTCTAACACAACAAACTCTACCTTTTGACCTTCACACTTTAAGTTATACATTTGTACTCGTTTTCTGTCATTATTTCCTTTGTTCTCATTTTCTTTTATTTTTCTCAGTGAGCTCCCATGATTTAATTTCGCATCTATATGTGTTGAATTTTTAATTAACTTTTCCCGACAAAACCTCTTTCCAGTCTCCAGAATATGTGCAACTTATTGTTGGATATATTTACTTGGTTGTCTTACACAGATATCTCAAACTGAGTGTCTAAACCTGTGATCATTATGTATTGTGCAAATGGACTCTTCTTCTGTATAAACTACTTTGATAAACCTATGGCATTTCACTCTTAAATTTTCCTCTTATAAACTCTCACATCTACTAGGAACCAGTGGATAACTATATATGATGGAAGTATCATATACATAGCTATATATGATGGGTCCTAAATAACTTTATATCATATTCTCATTTCTCCATCTCTACTATCCTCTCACTGATTGGCACCTGATCATACTGATTATGGTAACTATTGATGATGATGAAGAGAAGGATGTGTATATACCCCTTCACAATTGTGAATCTTTTTCCCAAATTAAAATATCCCTTTAATACCTTCTATTTGAAATCTTGCTCCATCATTAGAATACACTTTGTCCCCTTCTCCCTTTCCTAATTGGATAATTCTTACTTAATGTTCAAAATCAAGTCTGGTATTTTTATTTAACAGTATTAAAGAAGACTAATGTATTTTAAATTAATTAATTTGTTCAATAGAGTAAATTTATTGGATCATAACTCTATGCTGGAACTGTAAGAGGGTACTGAGGATATCAATTTGAAAAATCCTGTCCTCTCAGAGTTTGCAGGCTTGGTTTTCTGCTATTTTGGGGTGCTTGTGATATACTAGATATTGTGATGAGTCCCTTTAAATGTATCATTTAACCTCCAGAAAAACCTATGAAAGATGTACAATTATTAACAGTTACTATCTCTATTTTGCAGATTAAAAGCTGAGTCAAACAGATAGTAAGTGACAAATTCTAAACTCTAACTAAATATCCCCCTACTAGATTATAACTATTCAATTAAAACATTACAAATGTAATTGATTACTACAAGTAAGTCAGACCGTAAGATGAGGATGTTTAGAGGTGGCATTTACAAAAAAAACTAGGAAAAAATTGCACATTAATTTTAAAATCAGTTGGTATATGAGAGATCCTGAGGAATTCCTTGATTTCCTATTATTCATTAGCCTTAATGAATATCAAAGATCTGGACCTTTTTTATTCAAAGAAACCTATTGGCTAGAGAGGGAGAAGTACAAATGGAAAAAAGGAGCAAGAAATAAGTGAACTGCAATGTAATAATGACCACACTATTGTTCCTAATAATGTATGGCCAAAACAAAGAACAAAAGTGAAATAAATTCTTGCAAATAGGTCAGGAAACATTCTACAGAACAGGTGTCTTTAGAGACAGGTATTGAAGACAAACAAAGACTGCACAAAACAGTTAAAAATATTTCGTACTGTTGTAGAAATGAAAACCATATATTCAAAAATAATAAGTAGACACGTCTTTCGGATAGAATGAGGATGACAGTGGTGTGTTATAAAGACAAAAATTCAGGCTGAAACTCAACATTGATGGTCCTTCTGTGCTGAAATAAGAAATTTGAATTTCATTCTGAGCACTGGTGGTTTCTTGACATCATGTCAGAAAATGGCATGTTTTTCAAATGTACTTAAATATATCCTTGACCAACCTAGAGTTTCCAAAGAAAGAAATCATGCACAGGTTGAGGATCCTACCAGATAAACTCAAGGAGCCCTGAATATCACCTGGACTTTAGGCAGCAAACCCAGTTCATTAAATTCTGCCTCAAGGGTTGTTGAAATTGTGTCTAAAGATGTTAAAGCAATACAGCATGCCAAAGTAAATGATGAATTCAGTTCTATTCAGTGCAGTTCCCACTTCCAAAATGTTAAAAGACTATTAAATTCAGTAAGAAAAATACCATTGTACAAGCAGAAATTAAACTAAATTCAAAATAATGATGATAATGTTAAGCACATCCATGTTACGTGTACAAGTATGGATATTCAATTCTTTTCTCTGTGTGAATTTGGCAAATTCCCTCAAACTCTGGAAGGCGGCTATAAAATGGATAGAATTCTTTGTACCTATCTTTAAAATGCTGTTTTTTATTATTAAATGGGATACAGTTTTTAAAGGACTTACTGTTGTATTAGGCATATAGTATTACTTTATTTATTATAGTAAAAGTGAAAGCATTTAGTACTCTAGCAACTAGTAATATAAATTTATCCTGTGGGCTCTAATTAGTTATTTTAATTCAATGTTTATAATTGTTTTTCTCTTGGGGAAAGAAGAATGGGTAAGGTCGAGTGATATGTCTAGAGCTGGGAAGTTAGGGCCTGAATTAAAAATGCTTTTTTAAAACTTAGGGAAAAGAGCTTATGAAAATAATGTCTACAGTCAGTACATGATCATGGCAGCTAGAAACCCCAAAATCGTCACATACAGTGTGAAGATTCCTTATGAATCTTAATCTTAATCTTCTTATGTATTTTTAATAATCTTAATATTTCTTTAGCATTTATTGGAAAAATATTTCTTTGAACATTATTAAGAAAATATGATTTCAGTCAGCTGTAGAAAAAAAAATTTTTTTGCATATATACTATTCTCTCATAAAATTCCATGAGATGAGTTGGAATCCCTTGGTTTTTCTAACAACTTACTGAACCAAAACTATAGCTTCTGTCTCTGAACTGAGAAATACGTTCTCAGTAAGGTTGTTTTTCTTATGAAAATTCAATAGCAAAGAAGAGATCCACTGTTCAACTGTTCTTATTTAAAGTTATACAATTCTTGATATTTCAGCTTCATATGTTCTGTGTCGCTAATATGGCTTGTAAACTTGAATTTCACAACTACTGAAAGAATAATCTACATGAAAAGAATAACATGATTACATTCAGTTCATGTACATGCATACACTCAGTATAATTTCTCTGCACTATTATCTAAAACTATGTTTTCTAGTTCAAAATATAACTAAAACTAGAATTTGTTTTGATTGGATAAGCTCCAAATGCCTCTCTTCTTCAGCAACTGTTACATAAATAAGGGTACATGCTCAGCAATGACAGCATTACAGAAAAGTGTGAAGTACTGTTGTACGAGGTTCCCTCCATCCCTTATGTCAGAAGCACTTTACTCTCTCCTAATAATTACTAAGCCATTAGTTTAGGAATCTTTCCTTGGACTCACTTTTGTCTGTTCCACACTAATCTCAAGTACAACCCATTCATCCAAGATCTAATTTTCCACGTGAAAGTTTGCCTTGTTGCTAGATGGTGGTGAGAGATTGTGAGTTACTGAGTAAACTGTGTATTTCCTGAAAATGAGTTAATAGCTATTGCCATGTCTTGGAAACAACACAAAATGTTTTCTCGTCATGCACAGCTAATTTAAACAGTGTTGTTAGAATGAACTTGCTCCTGTCACTTTGGCAGGGATGGGTGAAGTGTTCTTCTGCAGCTATCCGTTCTTTACATGCCTTTTCTACTATACTTAACTGTTACAGGGGCCCACCAGCTACATGTTTGTAGCTGGCTGATGCCCAGCACTCTATGTATCTAACTGGGGAGAGTATTCTCTCCATTATCCCCCAGACGCATGGTTCTCCATGCTTCTTTTGTCTGCATACTTTGTACATAGTCCACTTTCATCAGCAACATTTCACCGTACACTTCCACCAGAACTGAGAGAGGGCATTAGTTGCCCCTCCTGGAAAAAAAAAAAAAAAAGGTGGGGGAGGAAGGAGAAGAGCACATATGTGTAATCTGAAAAAGACCTTCTGGAGATTCTTAGACATTGGATGGCAAATCAGGTCCTCATGAGAATTATTGCTACTAACATAACAACCATCAACATTTTGGCACAAGAAAACCTTCAAAATATTTACTATGAACAGAAACTTTTCAAGAGAAATGGAAATAATAAATGGTGTGAAATGTTTAGTTGTATGACCATGAATGGTAGTAAAGAAATCATGAAATAAACATACCCAAAAAGAAGAACACTGGGAAAATAACATGCTTTGACTTACCGTCCCCCCACTTATTTCATGTTTAAATAATGTTTAAATAATGGAGACTACCATTTCTAAAATCATACACTCCCAGAGGATGGATGATGGACCCTGACAGAAGCTGAGGAAATCATCTCTGCAGCACCCTGCCTTTATGCAGCTCATGGCTAATGATCTGGCATGGTTCAGTGCCTGCACTTCTCCAGGTACCTCAGCCTGCAGACCCTAGAACCCTGGAAGTTTCACACTCTGACTGCTCAGAAGTCTTTCAGTCACCCAACAGAATTGTGTTACACTTTAACAGAGTTTCAACTCATTTTTTTTTTCTGTTTTGATTTTTTAAGGCTGCAAAAGAACATACATACACATGCACAGTTGTTCAGTGTGATTCTAGAATTAATTATTCAGTTAGCTAGGATACTTTTAAACAACCGAATGGTTGAATTTGGGAGTCTTATCTGCATGCTTAGTGTGTCATAATACCATAAGATATTTCTTTAAATATCCTGAAATTAGCCTTGCTGGATAATTTACTATATTTAAACAGTATAGTCTTGTATGTATTTTTATCTTTCTTTAGCATTTTACTGGAAAAATATTTCTTTGAACATTATTAAGAAAATATGATTTCAATCAGCTGTAGAAAAAAACCTTTTTTTTTTTTTTTTTTCATATATACTATTCTCTCATAAAGTTCCATGAGATGAGCTGGAATCCCTTGGTTTTTCTAACAACTCACTGAACCAAAACTATAGCTCCTGTCTCTGAACTGAGAAATACATTCTCAGTAAGGTTATTTTCTTATGAAAATTCAATAGCAAAGGAGAGATCCACTGTTCAACTGTTACCTTTGCTTTGGCAATCGGGGTACCTTTTTCTAATCTGTGAAAGTGCTTTGAATTGTTGATCCCACAGCATAGCTGCTATGCTAAAATGGGATAATAGTAGCCTGAAATATATCTTTTGCTTTCCACTCTGCTGTTTATTTTCCACTTTTTAGAGATCAGCTACTGCTATGATAATCATGTATGGCTAGAACTAAATGCAACTTTTATATCAGCAGCTGTTGTTTAGATAAATTAATTTCAGAGAATGACAATAGCTTTGAATCAGCCTTGCAAATAACTATCAAAAATTTACCAACTCTCTAAAGGTGGTAGTAAAATAGAGAGAAAGAAGTAAAATAAAAACAAAATAAAAAGCCTCTATATTTGCAAGCTAATAAGCCAGTATCAATTCTGTTGTGGCTAGATTTCCAGGAAAATGCCAAAATGAATTTGATTATAGAATTTATTAAAAATAATTGGCGATTAATCTGAGTAACAATATAATCAAGGCTTTTTCTAATGTGGGTGTTCTGTACAAAGTAGACAGCAGGTTTCTATCTTCTCTGGCTATAAAAATCATAGAAATAAAAAAATCAATTTCAATGTGTTAAGTTTAGGTTAAAAATGAGGTTAAATTTCCTGACAACAGTTGTTAAAATGATATAGTCCCCAGGAAATCTGTTAAATTGCCTTTGAAGATATTTTAAGTTAAGAATTCTGGTGCATGCTATTATTCACATGTGTTCCTCTATTCTATAAAGTGTTTCCTACTTTTATCTTTCTTTAATAAATGCTTAAGGCCTATTAACAAAAATACATCTTCATAAGCTCTTTCTATCTTTGTTACTGTTTGGGGGCCAAATAGAGATATATAAAATAGGACAGTGGTAATACTGCTTTCTGCATAGAGTAATTTTCTGGAACAATGGCAACAAAGACAAACTACAGAAATGTTTATCCTGTCACCAAACAATGAGCCTAAATTTTTAACTCTTTCAATGCCATATAAAGGTATGTGACCTCCTCATCATTATTATAACATTTGTGTAGTGATGCTAAACATGTAGAATAGGATTTAGCACAACTGTAACTGAGAATTTGCCTTCTGATCATTTCCTCATCAGAAGGATGGACTATTAGATATAAAGGAAACTGAAATATTATCTAAGCTAGTATGTTTTAATGTATGGTCTAGGAACCATCTATATCAGAATGACCTGGTACACTAGTTTAGAAAAGTTCTGCTTTGGCATGACTAATGAGCAACTTTGATAGTATATCGTATGAATCTAGATTTCTAGAAATAAATACTACACCTGAATTAGATTCTTGTTAGGCTTAACAATCATTCAGGGATCACTGATGTAAGGGTCTATTTAGCCAGAGCCATTCCATCGGGTTAAACAGTGATTTTGTTGTTTATGCAGTAAAACTTAAACTGATCCTGCCCACCCCACCCCACCCCCCACCACCACCCGGGAACTTACTTAAAAGCAAGACCGAGAAACCAGTAGAATATGGTCAACCAGTCCCTGATAATAGCCCAGATACAAGGGTGGGTCAGGTCAGGTGGAGATAACAGAGCCCGGATGCAGGGATGAGTCGGGACAGGTAGAGACTTCCAATCAGTGGGGTGCTCATACTGTCTCCCTAGCTACCAAGGAGTGTGGGCCCCGCCTTTTGGGCACCTTTTGGGTGCCAATTCTGACCAAGGTGATAGGCTAGTTCAAATAGCTACTATGGGGAGAATTGTAATTTAACTGGCCACCCGTGTGTGACCTAGCATGACTGTGCAGGTTTCTCTGTGTGTTGCAATCTCATTGGCCACCTGTGTGTGGCCAGGCTCAACCACATGGCCTTTGCTCTATAAAAGTTAGTCTGGAAGGCAGGGAGGGTCATCTCTTTATAAGAGACGGCCCTGGCTAGTCAGTTTGATTCTCGATGCTTGGTGCGAAATAAAGCTTTGCTTGACTTTCGCTTTGTATCAGTCTCGTTCCTTTGACCATGGACCCAACACTGACACATTGCTAAGAATCTAGATGCCATACATACTAGGTTCTGAGGATACAAAGATGAATAAAGTATTCAGTGAAAAAACAATCTTACATTGTCTCACATCAACAAACACAGTGATAGAGATATAAAAACAAAAATATAAATGATATTTCTAAAAATATTTATGGCCTATGGAGGCACCAGAAAATGTATCAAAGTAAAGCTTCCTGGAAGAATTGATCCTAGTTCAAAGTGGGGGCAGCATTGGAAAATCATGAAGATAGATCTATAGTTGCTGCACTCAGAAGTCTCCAGTTGGGTGGTACAGCCAGAGAGGCACTGATCAGATCACTTTTTAAGGAAGACTAGTGAATCAGCTGTAAGGAGTGTAACCGTCAGCCCCCATCTGTTGGTGTCATTAGCATCCATCTCAGATTTTGCTCTGAATCCACATTCTTTCTACTCTTTCCAGGCAGGCCCTAACCAATGAGTGAGCACAGCTTAGCCAAAACAGGCAGAGAAAAATGTTCCCATAAAGGAAACTAATGGTTAACCAAAATTTAATAGAATACTCAGGAGATATTGATGTTAAAATGTCTGTAATTTACTTAAAATATTTTAAGTTTATAAAATGAAACTTATTCTGTAAGAATTTTGTATATAGTATCTGGAAATGAGGAATAATCAGTTGCCCTAATTGAGAATCAACATTCCAGAGTGGTCAGCCAGCAATATATCATAAAGTCTATGAGCCAGCAGCAACACTGCAAGCCATTCATTTATTTTTCAATCAACACAAAGGTTTTTATTTTTTAGCCTATAAAAGGCAAAAATATATAGTTTTATTATTAAAATTAGAAACTTATTAATTATTTAGTAAGATAATAAGGTCTTCATTGGAAAGATTAATTATATCACGAAAATAGAGAGGATAAAACAGTTTAAAGACACTGCCCATCGCTTATATACATATGGCATTGATGCCCAAAGAGGCCTGAACCCTGTTTCTTAAGGGATGGCTCTAAAGTCATGATTCTGAAAGAGACCATTGATGGCTTATTTTTAAAGTAGTATTTCTGGTTGCTAATGCTTCATAAAGGGGGCTAGGCTCTTGTCTCTTGATTTCTGCCAAATATGGAATTTTCATAAAATATGATGAGTCCCTCCAAAGAACAGAGCTAGCACTTCATGGTGACTACAGAATAGATTATATGATGTTTTCATGCTTTCTGTTAGAAAACATCTGATTAACAAGTGCCTGAATGTGTGGGAGAATCAGCTCCAAGACTTAGTTTGATATGCCCTTGAGAAAGGGGAAAAAAAAAAA
>ML101765.1:15443-31946 GCA_003697995.1 Taxidea taxus jeffersonii
AAAAAAAAAAATTACCCTGATATCAAAGGAATAGGCTGGAATGTGCTGAATGTTTGCATCCCTCCAAAATTCATATGTTGAAATACTAATCCTCAATATCATAATATAAAGTGGGGCCTTTAGGACTGGATTAGAGCATGAAGGTGGAGGCCTCAAGATTAGCAGTAGTGTCCTTATAAAAGGGACCTCAGAATATTCTTTTGCCCTTTCTTCCTTATAAGGATATGGTGAAAAAAGAGCTATCTGCTACCTTGAAGAGGGTCCTTACCAGACCCTGACCATGCTGATGCCTAGTTCTTAGACTTCCAGCTTCCAGAGCTGTGAGAAATAAATTTCTGTTGTTTATAAACAATCAGTTTATAAAACTTTGTTTTGGTAGCTCATATAGATGAAGCAGCCAATCCAGATAACACCTCACATTCTTACACAGTCCTGAAAATCTCCTTACACAAGCCCAAATCCTATAACAAGTTTTTCTGTACACCTTCTTACTGAGACATCCTAGTTACATATGATGTAAAAACATCTCCTTACAGGTATTTCATTTGTTTGCTTTAAGATTTATTTATTTACTTGAGAAAGAGAGGGGGGCATAGCGGGGAAGAAGAGAAAGAATATCAAGCGGACTCCCCACGGAGCATGGAGCCCATTCAAACTCACAACCCTGAGATCAGGATCTGAGCTGAAACCAAAAGTCTGACACTTAATCAATTGAGCCACCCAGGACCCCCTGCTGGTGTGTTCTTGGTGGTCTTTTCCATAGACCAATGTAAGACAAAATCCTTTAGCAGAGAAGGTTAAAAATGCACATAAAATATATCATAACTTCAGAGAGTTATTGTGCAATGATGAAAAGTAAGTCCAATAGAGCAAAGGCTTAAGAAGTAATGGGTGAGCAAGAGGACATTTTCTATTTAGCAGTCAAGGAAGGTTTCCCTGAGGAGATGGGATTTGTGAAGAGGCCTGAATGAAATGAGAAAATTCATAGATTTAAGCAAGATAATTTCTGACAAAAAATAACCTGTAAAGGATCTGATATAGGAAAATTGTGGTATGGTAGAAGAGCCTCCAAAAGGATGTAAACGGAATAAACCTATGGCATCTATTAGGACATATTTAAAGGCAATACAGTACAATTACTAAATTTACTGGTGACTAGTTTTATTTGCTAAGATATTTAATGCATGTGTGTATATGTGTATGCATGTGTATATATATGTGTGTATGCATGTGAGTTATGTGTGTATGCATTGTTGGGCAATGTGTCTTCAGATAGGGCTGATAGCATTCAAATTTGCTTTATAAGCAATCAGATTATGTTGGAGTTTGAGAGTAAATATTGACAGTCCCCAAATCCCTTTCTATTCTCCATCTGGATTTGGAAACCATTGATAAAGAAATTGTGAAATAGAGATAAAAATGTCAGCTTCATTACTCACAAGAACTTGGGCAGGAGATTAAACTCACGTGTGGACAAGCGAGTCTTATAGTATGACATCTCTGAATTAGACAATTTATCCAGGTAGTCACTGGCGAAGGAGAAAAATTCCAAGTAGCTTCTATCCACCGTCAGATGGTAGGCCAATGTATAAATGCTCTCTATAGGTCTGACTATAAGCCAATTAGGACCAAGAAGAGTATCACCTCTGGAGGAATTTACATTCAATTTCCTTCCATTAAAGACAAAGATTATTATCCAGGAAAGTCCTCCAAAAAGAAAACATGAAGACTGAAATAAAGTGAAAGTGACTTTATAGTTTAGCTAGCTGAAAACAGACCCAGTAAGCAGGATCTATTCCAGCAAAATTGATAATAGTGTTCACTTTCACTATGAGAATTCCTTGGTGACCCTAGGAACATGTATCACTTCTTAATATACTAATAATTTTCTCTTTGCCTTTGAAAGGACTTTTCTCACATGTATAAAGAAACATTTAATTAAGAAACTGTGCATTTTCAGTATACACTTGATTCTTACGCAAGAGGCTGATTTCAGTGTCAATGTAAAATATGAGTACTGTGATCTTTTAAAAATATTTTAAATTACAGTATTGTAAAAAAAATATAGACCAATTAAGATTCTGGAGTAAAAAGCCCTAATACAGAGAAAAATTTGTAAGAGACTAGACAGTATTGACAGTCCCATTACCCACTGTTATTTTAATTAGGTGATTTCCCCTCTTGTCTCTATTTTCCACTGCCTGCTCAGCTCTACTCTCCAAACTCTCTTTTTTGGTCTCATTTATATCATGAGATATTATCCTCAATAGCCTGTGTTCTAAATTTTGTAAAATTGCCTGAATCCCACAAATCAGCATTATATTTTATTCACTTTTATTTAATGGTGTATATTAAAGAAGTTTAGTATGGTAAAGCTCAAATTGTGAGAAATTACAATGTTGTTCATAAAATTGGTTGCATTAAATTCAAATTGACTATTTGATTTCCTCACTGTACCAGGATTAGTTATTAGGTATTTTCTATGAGTTATTTAGGTTGACTCATTTAAATTCACTAGACTCAGTTGTTAAATTGCTTAAGGAGAAATGTATTTTTACTCCTTTTTAAAATTAAAAAAATAAGCTTTTTGAAACAGAAAAATGTTTTTTACCTGTGCATGCATAATTAAAGGTTCCTACAAAGAGCATGTTTTTCCACATTACCGAAAAGCTCTGACATATAGGCCTTAATTTTCTTTCAGACTTACTTCTTTAATTTTTATATATTGTCAGGAATATTTCATTCTCTAATGATATATTTTATATTCACTATTTCCCCCTTTTAATCATTTATATTGCATGCAATATGATTGTGTTCCTTCGGACTGTGGATTATATGAGATGTTTCTTTGAGAAAAAAAAACACAATAACTTAAGGTTTTTGGTGTTTAAAAGCTATTCATCATCTTAAAACATACATGGGTTTTCAAGAATATAAATTTTCTGTGGACACAATATAATGATCAAAAGAAGTCATAATTATTCTTTAGTGTTCCCAAGAATATATTGTATTTCCTAGAAAAAAATGTTACATCTCTGAATGACAAAAAGAAAGTGAAAAATTACAAAAAGAAAATGAAAAATAACTGCTCATTAAAAATTGCATTTACTTACTTGAATATTTTACCATTATGTAGAAGTGATGTTGTTTTTTGAAACACATAACTCATAAAATAACCATACCTAGATCAGTTAGTGACAACTCCATAAGAAAAATAGTATTGATATTTAGTTTTATAGCTCAGTTTTTAAATGAACAATCATTGTGGCACAGAGTGTTAACTGTTTTCCCATATCGATTTTTATGTTCTTCATTAGTATTATAACCTTTAAATTTTAGCTGATATCATGGACTCTAGAATAAATAATACACTTTACACTCTCCCCAAAGAATAACCATGTTACCAAGCTCTGACCAATGAGAATGATTGAAGAGATATTGGGCTTCTAAAGTCTTGTCTTTGAATGGAATAGATATGCTCTCTATTTTCCTTTAATTAAAACGTAGATGTCATGGGGGAGGTAAACAGATCTTAAATTAAAAGGTAGAGTCAGTCCTTAAGGTAATCATATTAGTGTCAATTGTGTGTCAGCCACTGTTCTAGGTAGAGATGACAGAGTTGTGAACAAAATAAACATTTCAGGATTGAATAGCTTTCATTCAAGAGTATATATTAAAATTAAAAAAAGCTCCTTTGGAAACACATGGGACATCAATTTTCATATTCTCAATCATCTCTCTAAAAAAATGTACTATTTTTCAAAAGGAAGACACTCTTCATGAAGTCCAGCCTTGGATAATAGCATCTCTATTCCTTTTTCTCTCCTTCTCTAGTGTAGAATTTCTTCCTTTCCCGTTTGTGGACTAAACTAGGAAAATGCAGTTACGTGGAAGGGTGACTAACATCCACTAAAAGCTCAAATCATATATTTGCATTTTCTTTTTTCCCCAGGCATAAGCATATCATCTGACAACCCAGAGGCCAATCAATTACAACATAATGCAAACAGAATGGTGAGTAACGTTTGGAGCCTAAGACATCAACAACAAAATAGAAGAGTTCTGCTCTGACACCCATCTAGGTTTTACCATAGCAGAATGGCACTGTGAACATTCACAGCATTATGAGAGACAGAAATGAACTTGTTCAACTCATTGTTTCAGCCTGAATTAAAGCAGCCAAGCAATAACAAAGCAACACAATAAGAGTAAATATTAAATATATTTACAAATTTTTAATTATTACCCATAAAAATATTATAAATTCACTTACATCTACTTTATTCACATATGCATTTATCCTTATATACCTATGTTACAGAATCATAAAATCACTATTGGAAGTTGTTCTATCTAAAAACTGGCAATTAGTGTGCCTAGGTGGCTCAGTTGGTTAAGCGTCTGCCTTCAACTCAGGTCATGATCCCTGGGTTCTAGGATTGAGTCCCATGTCTGGGTCTCTTCTCAGCAGGAAGCCTGCTTCTCCTTCTCCCTTGGCCTGCTGCTCCCCCTGCTTGTGCTCTCTTTCTCTCACTCTCAAATAAATAAAATGTTTTTAAAAATAAAAAAAAAGATTTTATTTATTTATTTGACAGAGAGATCAATGCCTCTCAATCCCAGGTGCCCCAAATAAAATATTTTAGAAAAAGAAAAAGGAAAAAATAATAAAAATTAGTAACTAAAGTAATTTGAATATGCATGTTTTGAGGTAAAGTTCAGAGTTGCACATAGTTTTCTATGAATATATTCATTCATCTTAAATGAAACTTTCATTAGTGAATAGATATCATGTGTTATAACTAAGTACTGTTGTGAATTTCATGTGGGATGGGATATATAAGCATTTCCTAAAATTACTAAAATTGAGGAGTTTATATTTAGGTATCTGTCATTATCAATCTAATTCTATATAATGTGTGTGTGTGTGTGTGTGTGTGTGTTTAAAGTAAAAAAAATACATTAAATATGTAAAACATGAGATCATGTCTTAGTCTGAGTAACAACATTTTATTTATCTCTTTTTCATACCATTTTAAACATCCCATGTTTCATATTTGTGAAAGCCACGTACAAGAAAGACATGGCCAAAGCTAAGAGGATGAGGTGAACAGGCAAAGAAAAAAAATGTCCCATTTCTTTTTTCATGTACTACCTTGTTCTCTTAGTTTTCCTTTGAACTTTCTGCCGGATAAAACATGAAGACCTTAGAGATACAAACTCTATGTATTCCTTGAAGTAAAAGCAGTTCTTTAGCCTTCAAAACATTGTTGAACAGAAGTGATAAACTAGAAATTCTTTTCTTGAAGTCTATTTTGCTGTACAACATACTTATGCTTCAATTAAATAATAAGCACAATCACAATAATAACTATTTATTATCTAAGTGCTTCATTTGGAACATCTCATTTAATTCAGCCACAAACACCATGAAAGAAGAGTTGTCATTATTTTTTCAGTTTCCAAAATGAAACCTGGCACAAATATTTACATAATTTTCCCGAAGCCATTCATGATTTCAAATCTCAAGCAATAAGAACCTAAGACCATCATTTTTGGTTAATAAATTATATTAACATCGAAAATGTGAGCATTGGGTTTTGCAAAATGAATAAACTAAGGAGTCATTATTTACATAATTACTTTTTAAAACCATTGTCATCAAATTTCAATTAAATAGAGTTGTCTTTAAAAACTAATGAAATGTTGAAACACTTTCCAAAATACTTCTGCTCTCTTTCAGTCTTCAATTACATACATTGTCATTGATTTCATGTCAACAGTATATAGTTAATCTTGCAAATATTCTCTTCATATTAAAATATATTTAGTCTTTATCTTGATACCTTGGTCCTAGACAATCTGGACTGAAATCCCTTTTCAATCTTTTAGTTTTGTTTTGTTTTCTTTCTTTTTTTACCCCTTTTTCAATCCTTTGTACTCAATGCCTCCTACTCCAAAGCATTGACATCAGTTGTATCTATAAAGGACCGTGTAGTAAATATCTATGGTTTTGTAGGTCATTAAGATAGTGCTAAAGTAGCCATAGGCAATAAGCAAACAAAAAGCAAATGAGTAAGTGGGACTGTGTTCCCATATACTTGTATTCCCATATATCGGTATATAAAGACAGCAGTCAGATTTGGTTAATAGGTCAATTTTTGTCAACCCCTGTTCATAAGTCTTGTGCTGTAAATACCATTCACATTCACATATTCTTATTAAAAAGCCCTGGTTAGGGGCACCTGGGTGGCTCAGTGGGTTAAAGCCTCTGCCTTCGGCTCAGGTCATGATCCCAGAGTCCTGGGATCAAGCTCCACATAGGGCTCTCTGCTCCTTGGAGAGCCTGCTTCCTCCTCTCTCTCTGCCTCCTTTTGATCTCTGTCTGTCCAATAAATAAATAAAATCTTTAAAAAAAAAAAAAGAAAAAAAAAAGCCCTGGTTATGTTTAACTTCCAAAATGAATGCATTTCTCCATGAGGCCTTCCCAGCTCTCCTTTCTGTCTGTTCTGCTTTTTTTTTTTTTATTTTACAAATCATAGTAGGCCAGTAATTTTAGTTACTTCTGCATGTATGTGATTGCTTTTTGTTTTCAACTGTGGTTATATAGCATGATATCCTCTACAATACCAAACATAATGCATTATTCAAGTGAAGAATTTAATACACACATATATGTTACATTTAAGTGAATTATTTTTTTAAATGTACTTACCATTGTGCAGAACTGGGAATTTTGTACAGGAAGTGAAGTTACATGCTGAGGTTTTATCTACACAATGCCAAAACATCTAGATTAAAAGAAAAACATTCGGTCAACCATGACATTGTTTCCAAGTATCTACATGCTTGGCATTGGAAAAGGAAAATGTTTAGATGATGGATGTTACTTTTCATTTTCCATCTGGATGTTTTGGCCTCATGTAGACGGAGGCTCTGACAGTCAACATTGATGACAAAACAATTTCAGGTTTTAGATTTGGTTTTGAGCCCACCCACATGGAGATAAACAGATTAGTTTGAAGAAGAAAAACTGTTGAATGTCTAATCACATCTTTGCTTTCAGCCAAGAGAAATCTCAGAAGAACGATGATCTGCATTTACATCTCCCCAGACTGTAATTCAACCCTATTTCATAGAAGAGAGTTTGCCTGGAAAAATCCCCAGCTCAATTACCCAGACATATCAGGAATCTACAATAAGACTCATGTCAGTCTGGGGCTCCACATCCAGTGGACAGGAAAAAATAATTTTCACTGCTATGATCAAAACTGAGCAGTAACTGGTTGGAATTTTCTGTGATTTTTTTTTTTTTTTAATGAAGGCTTTAGGATTTAATTGGGAGAAACATAGTAGCGATGGGCTATAAGGAGATATGTTTTTTGGATCATTTTAAAAGGGCTTTGAATTCTGCTTTGTGTAGAAGCCAATAGAGATAAGAAGTAAAATATCAAGGGTACTACACAGTAATTATGAAAAAAAGCCCACTTAAAATACCTATAAAACTTTGAAAAATAATTTAATTGGCTTCAGAGTGATTCTGTGCAGCAGTGAATTACCAGAATGTACATCTCTATTAACTTTCACTCAAATATAGGGTATTTGAGTGAAATTTTCACTCAAATGAATGAAACATTTGATGAACTATTCACCCCCCTGCTCACTCACATGCATGTACACACACACACACACACACACACACACACACACGCCCAGGGTAAACATTACATGTAATAGAATATTTGTATATGCACACACTAAACTTTTGTACACACATAGATCTAAATATCACAATTGGGTTATCTTAAATGAGAAAAGGTTTTATTTTCTCTGCTAATATATATTTGTATACAGTCCTTTTATCAAAGATCAGAAACATCTTCGATACTAATCATGTTACTAATTATCATGCTAATCTTAAAACCATATATTTAAAACAATAATTTAACAATAAAATACTTTGAAATTAGTGATTTGATCATCATCTGTTTAGGAATTTAAAATATGTAATTTTTACCCCTGTTAAATACAATTTAAGATTCATCTACTTTTAGCCTTCCTAACCAGAATCTTTTGTCTCATACCTCCAGAGAGCCATAAAAAAGAAGCTCCTATCTTGATTTATATCCAACCTTATTATCATATGAAATAATAGATGTCAGTTGAACTGATATAATAACAGTGCTAATAATATCTCACTGGTTAGGTATCTGTAATTGGCACTAATAAATAGCAATAAATTTGTTCATTCTATTATAGGCAGTTGTGGAATTTGGATTCTACAAATACCAGTGAATGTTACATAAAATATTTTTTTCTGAAACTTAACTTATTTTCTATCCTACTTGAAGCATGTTATTTCAGATAGATAGATGATAGATAGATATGAGATTATGCTTCATATTTGTATACCACAAATAATAAGCCTACTCAAAAAATTAACATGAACACTTGAAACTATTTTAAAAGTCAGGGTTGGCTCTAAACTCTGTTGTCTATTGTAGTAATGATGCATACATTTAGAATAATATTAAACCACTTGGTTTTGAAATTAAATTATAATTATACATTTTTACTGTTTTTAATATATGCAATAGTATACGTGTACTCAGTTATCAGTTTTTGCATGGTACAACACTGTATGTCATATTTTCCTCATGTTAATGTGCTTGTGGTAGCAAATAACAAACAACACAACAATGAGTGGTTTAAGTTCTATGGAGATTTATTATATCATGCAACAAAAATTTTGAGATAAGGCAATGGGTTAATTCAGCTGCTTGAAGATATATTCAGGACCTAAGGTTTTTATAGGCTACTCCTGTCTTTCTGTTATCCATTCTCACCATTGCCTAGCTCCTTTCATGAGCTACAGATTCTAAATATCACTTCCTCACATATCAATACTCAGAGATTATGTAGATTATGCAGTGTTAGACAGCAGCAGTGACTTGAGAAGATGAGCATCTCTTCAGTTCAGTCCCTTTGTCTAAAAAAGAGAAGCAGAATAAATGTATGTTTCATAGAGTTCTCCTGCCCTAATTTTTTCGGTAGTTAGATGTGGGAACATGAAAGAAATTCCAATAATAAGATTGACAGGCAGAACCTAAAATACCACAGTTCAAAATTGGAGGGAAAATCTGAGACTATCAAGTCAAATGTTGGATTATTTTCATGTACTGACATTATAAAATTATTTATTGCTCCTAAAATCCGTTACTTCATATTTCTGAGGTTTGAGTTTTGTAGCTTTGGTTCCCAAACAGTTTTTGCACCCTCGTTTTACCTTAGAAATATAACATTACAAGGTATGCTTAAAATATGTTCAAAGTTAATTTCATTTATTAGTTTTAATAGGAAACATACCATGTCTAAGGAACATAGAGATATTTACATTTACATACGTTAATACAGTGCTTACTTAACCTGCCCCGGGGAAGTTATTTTAGTCTTCATCAGATTACTCTGGAAAATGTGTAATAGGAAAATGTAATACCAAGCATGCATACATTAAAGTATTCAAATTATGCTGATATATAATCAGTCTGAATTGATAAATAGGTACTTTCTGGAAAAAGATGATAAAAGTTGGTAACCTTTAAATCTTTCTTCCTATTAGCAGGCAATTTACATTTCTCCTAAAAAAAATTTCTCTAGGATCCACTGTTCTCTTCCTGATGAGTGAAATGTATACACAATAATTGTAAAGCAAATGTCTAAAATTAAATAACTACCAGTACATTCAGCTAACCATAATGAGTTAAATATGCCAGGCAAAGATTGTGTGAATCAGAAAAAAACGTGTTTTCACTAAAAGGGGGGGATACAGTATTGAGTTCCAGGTGACTTTTGGCTTTTTAAATGCAAAGAGGATAACATAAGGAACGCCAAATATATCAGTTTTTTCAAGGGAAACCAAAAATCTAGGGTGACCTTCAAGTTTGAGTAAACTGCTTAAAATTGACAAAGGAGCACACTCACATGAATAAAATATATAAATGATGTTTGTGGCACTCCTTTCTCTCCGTTATGACCTTTGTAATGAGCTTAAATGCTTTATATTCAATCTAAATAGAGTTAAAGATTCGCATGTTCCAAGACAGTGTAAACAGTCTCATCTATTCCACTTAGTTTCTGTGGAGCCTGACTACAAATCTCAGAACATAATATCTTCACATACTGAAGTCTACTCAAAGACATATGCCATATACAATGTATAGACTTCATTCTGATGTTCCAAATATGTCCAATCATGAAAATCCACCTATGTTGCTTATTAAAAATCTTAATTCAAAGTCTAAATTTCTTAAGAAGACTCCTTTTAAGTGACTATTACAATCAAACTAGTTTGACTTTTTCTATTTATTTAGAAATAAATAGGTTGCTGTGGAATGATATGAGATAGATCAAATTTCAGAATATTTACCCAATCAGTGACCCTTTTTTAAGGAACTGATCTTTTTCCTATGACCTTTTAAGAGAACTTTATTAAAATATTCTGGAATCCCTAAATTTATCCATATCATTCATTTTATCTAGCTGTTATTCATTTTCTATTTATATCCAGTTTTTATTGTATGAAGAACAGTAGTGGAAGAAAAGCATTTACCCTACACAGGTAAATGCAAAAAAGTACAATAGAAGATTTACATACATAATTTGAAGTTTCAATCACAGGTTTAAAATCAATTATCTTGTTTATCATTACATGCATACACATGCAAAAACACACTGTTGTAGGAACAATGTAAATAAGTAAAAAAAAAGTTCCAGAAAAAGATATTTTGAAAGCATCATATTTTATTTTTTTTTCCTTTTTTAAGATTTTATTTTATTTAACTGACAGAGAGACAGCGAGAGAGGGAACACAAGCAGAGGGAGTGGGAGCTGGAGAAGCAGGTTTCCCTCTGAGCAGCGAGCCCAATGTGGGGCTCAATCCCAGGACCCTGGGATTATGACCTGAGCCAAAGGCAGATGCTCAATGATTGAGCCACCCAGGCTACCCTCATTCATGTATTCTTTTTTAAAAAAAATTGTTTATAAACATTTAATGTATTATTAGCCCCAGGGGTTCAGGTCTGTGAATCGCCAGGTTTACACACTTCACAGCACTCACCATAGCGCATGCCCTCCTCCCCAATTGTCCATAACCCCACCACCCCCTCCCGACACCCCTCTCCTCAGCAACCCTCAGTTTGTTTTGTGAGATTAAGAATCTCTTATGGTTTGTCTCCCTCCCGATCCCATCTTCTTTCATTTATTCTTTTCCTACCCCCCAACCCCCCACGTTGCATCTCCACTTCCTCATATCAGGGAGATCATATGATAGTTGTCTTTATCTGATTCACTTATTTCGCAAAGCATAAAACTCTCTAGTTCCATCCATGTCGTCGCAAATGACAAGATTTCATTTCTTTTGATGGTTGCATAGTATTCTATTGTATATACATATACCACATCTTCTTTATCCATTCATCTGTTGATGGACATCTAGGTTCTTTCCATAGTTTGGCTATTGTAGACATTGCTGCTATAAACATTTGGGTGCACATGCCCCTTTGGATCACTACGTTTGTATCTTTAGGGTAAATAAAGCATCATATTTTAAATGTAATTATAAACACAATTATAGAATGTAAAATTCAGATAACTCCTTAGTATTTATTTTATACTCCCATTCAATGAAAGGAATAGTTTCTGTTATCTTTCCTTTTTAAGATTTTCTCATTTATTTGTCAATATCTTTACTCAAGTATTGGTTTAAGAAACATAAACATAAGTTTTGTTCAAATTTCTTTCCACACAATAACATAATTATAATAATGGCCAGCATGCACAAAGTCCATAATATGTGCCTGGCACTTTTCTAAATTTTTCTCATGAAATAATCCACTTATTTTTTTTTAAGATTTTATTTATTTATTTGATAGACAGAGATCACAAGTAGGCAGAGAGGCAGGCAGAGAGAGAGGAGGAATCAGGCTGTCCGCAGAGCGGAGAGCCCGATGCGGGGGTCGATCCCACAACCCTGGGATCATGACCCGAGCCAAAGGCAGCGGCTTTAACCGACTGAGCCACCCAGGCGCCCCAATCCACTTATTTTTAACAATAAGCCTAGTAGATAGATTTTATTACTATCCCCATTTTACAGATTTAGTAATTAAAGTTCAGAAAAACTACATTACTTTTCCAGAGTGACAGAAACTAAGTTAGAATCAAGAAAGTTTGACCTCAGAATGCAAGTTGGTAAGTACTCTCTGTAGATTTTCCTTGAATGAGAAATCTGTTGAATCACCTTACCTATCTCTTTCATCAGATTAGAACTTTGACATGCCCTTAACTGTGTGTGTGTATGTATATATAAATATATGTATATATATATATATTTTTTTTTTTTTTTTTTTATGGACCATCTCTATTCTTGCTCCGACTCACAGAATTAAAATGGCTGGGTTTTAAATCAACCTCACAAAAACGGTAGGGCCTAATTCTCCCAGGTCTTCATGTGCTTAAGATAACAGAGAAAGCTAATTTTCGAGAAAGAGAGTTCATAATTAAATAATTAAAAGAAATTTTATGCATATGGTAATAAGAATTTGATAACTGTTAGAGGTATCTGTTTACTCTGTAGAAGATATTTATGGTACTATGTTCAATATATCCACACTAACCTTAGTTTGGGAACCCTCTGTCCAGATGGATAACACAGAATTAGACATTACTGTGGCATGATTTTGGCCCTCAAGCTACAATTAATTAGTTTACATGTGAATATCGGACAAAAAATAGACCATTTAAACCTCTTCTACTTTTATGATTTGGAATCCTGATAATTGAATTAGAATCCTTCTCTTAGTTAAAGCTTCAGCATATAAAGTTTGGTTGCTAATAGTGGCCATGTTCTCTTACTTGAAGAATCTGTAAAATGAGTCAATGGTGAGGGAAAAAGAAAGTGGGAAAGAGAAAAAGAGACACTGGTGCCAGCTTTCTCTGAGGTCATGTAAAGTTCTGGTTTCAGTTTTTCTTGAGGCCCTTGAAGTGTACAACTTAATTATTCCTTGAGTTGTGCAACACCCTTACAAGTAATATAGTAGCGGACTAAAATTAGAATTCAACTATTTTATCTTTCACTTCCCAAAAGGAACCATCCTTTTATTTTTTTATTATTTTTTAAGATTTTATTTATTTATTTGACAGACAGAGATCACAAGTAGGCAGAGAGGCAGGCAGAGAGAAAGGGAGGGAAACAGGCTCCCTGCTGAGCAGAGAACCCTATGTGGGGCTAGATCCTAGGACCCTGGGATCATGACCTGAGCTGAAAGCAGAGGCTTTAACCCACTGAGCCACCCAGGTGCCCCAGGAACCATCCTTTTAAAAGAAACAAATAAAAGAGGCGTTCCACTAGTGCAACTTGGAAGTAGAATTTCTCTACCCATTACTCTCTGTTCAAGCAAGAGAGTTCCCTGTTTTCTCCCTACAGAATCTAAGCAAAGGAAACAGAAATGTGTGAGTGGGTTTGATTTCAGACAGCTTGTTTTGCTATTAATCAAGTCAAATCTTAAGAAAAAAGAAAAGAAATAAATTGTATCTGGGCCAGAGAGAATGTTAAATATGCAATAATGCCAGAATCTGACAATGGTGCTTTAAGTATTAAAATCTAAAAAATCCTGTTCATTCCTGGATTAAAGAATTTACTTTTACTTTATTAGATTTTTGTTAGTCCCTCCCCCAACTGGGAACTGTAATAAACACAACAAATTATTTACTAATTTTATCATGTTATCATAGGGCTTACATGACCTATCTTACATTAAATGTTTAAGAATATTTTCCTTTTTCATAAGTAAAATTTTTAACTCACTAAATCCTTCAATGTATTTCTTTTTAATTCTTCAATGAGGCACTAGTATTTTAATTATGGCATTATCACGTTAAATTTCTAAGCCTATCCTGAACAAATAGATGGAAAGGAATGACTGAGATCAATCAGTATAATCATTTCCCTGAACATTACTTTGGCAGAGACTCTTTTATCACGAGTCATGTCAATCAGTTTGAAAACTGGTGAAGAGCTTACTTGGCAGGTAACCATTTGAGAATTATTTATGAACCACTAGGACTATTAGATGAAATAGTAAACCTTGCAAAGTTAATGAAAATGCAAGAAAACCTACCACACACAGTCTTAATGGAAATTTCCTTAACTTCTCTCAGACTCGCCTGAGAATGGAACCAACTCTACATATCTTTAAGTATAGTCTGCTCAGTGATCACACTTTTATCATAATTTACGTACCATAGGAAGATTTGTCTATTAAGAAATGAAATGCTTTAGGGACGCCTGGGTGGCTCAGTTGGTTAAGCGGCTGCCTTCGGCTCAGGTCATGATCCCAGCGTCCTGGGATCGAGTCCCACATCGGGCTCCTTGCTTGGCAGGGAGCCTGCTTCTCCCTCTGCCTCTGCCTGCCTCTCTGTCTGCCAGTGTTCGCTCTCTCTCTCTAACAAATAAATAAATAAAATCTTTAAAAAAAAGAAATGAAATGCTTTAAACAGTGTATTCACTTAATACCTCCAAAAACACTATGATTATCTTCCTCACAAATTTTGATGCATAAATACATGACATTTTTTGGCACTCAAATAATCTGAATCATTATTAAGCAATTATTTCTAATCAGTCGATAAAAAATCAATTCTATGAAGAAGGAGAAAACTGTTGCACAGAGGTGTTATATTTGAATATTTCTATATTTCTATTGACATCTGTTTAGCTTACCTACTCAAAAATTGTGTATATTTTTCTGTTAAAAACAATATGCTCGAGGGCTGCTGGAGTGGCTCAATAAGTTAAACATCTGACTCTCGATTTCAACTCAAGTCATGATCTCAGGATTGGAGTCAGACCCCTTCCGCCTGCTCCACTCTAGGCATGGAGCCTACTCCTTCTTAAGATTCTCTCTCCTGCTCCTCTACCCACCCCCCTCTCTTAAAAAAAAAATGCTCAAGAACATATTGTTTCTTTTATTTAAAATTTTCCCCGTTTTTATTAGTTTCTTAGTTATCTTGCTATTATTAATCGAGTATAACTTTTCCTCCATCCAATAGAAAAATATGGATAAGACAACCTAAAAATGATCAGCCTCTAGTGATATACCAGTTACAACATTTGGAAACTCAATCTATGTGGTGTTTCAATACATACTAGCAGTGATATTTGCATTTGTGGGCAAGACCTTTTATGATAATCCTTGGTTGACAGTATTGACCATAGAAAGTCTTAGAATTAAACGGATAAACATATCCAAAATAATCTGTCTTTGGCAAACCCCTAGGTTAGACAATGTTTGTCTCTGGCCACATTTTTAAGGCACTGGTATTTCCATAAGCTGATGTTGATCAACTCCTGTTGCTATCCCACTCTGACATATTTGAGGTGACAGTCTCTCAGTGGAATTGATTCCAAGATTAAATGTGTGACACTTATTTAGCACTTATTATATGCCCAGGACTGCACTATGCTATTACCTCATTTGGTTCTCATACAATCTATCCTGCCAATAATCTTTTTGTTTCTTTGGCCTCCTTGAACTTTTTCATCATGTTTATTTGTATTATAATATGTGGGACTTTTTATGAGTCGTAGAATACACAGACTTCTTGTGGCCCTTTCACTTCTATTCTTTCTGCTGGAATGTTCTTACATCAGGTTTCAGTGATTAAATATACCACTACATAAAATGGTACTCCTGTAAATATTCCCTCCTCTGTTACTTTACTTCATGCTTCACCCCACTACTAAATGACATATATTATATATGCACTTGTTATTTATTATCTGTTTCATCATTTTACTCACTGGAATAGGCATACCAAGAATGAAAGGACATGCTTTACTATCTCTCCTAGGTCCCTAACCAACAGGAGAAACTTGAGATATACCAAGCATTTTAAAATAATACTGCATGAATAAATTGACATTTCTCTGAGGTGATCATAATTGTGTAACCATTGCACAGATTAGGGAATTGTGCTGTAGAGGAAACTTTTCCACATTCATGTAGCAAGTAAGTAGCAGAACTAAGAAATTAGAGACCAGGTCCAGGTCTGGCACCAAATTTCTTATTGTAATTACTCCTTATTCTTGGATGTAGGATAACCTATTACCCCAAGGCAATAAACAGACTAAATGGGCCAGGAAGGTGTTTTTTACACTTACAGAGTAATGTGTGAGAGAAGGACAGAACTTACTCAGGAGTATCATCATATTTTACCTACAATCATAATTTATTCAATTCTGTCTTTAATAAAACTTTTCCAAATTTTTAGAATATTAATTTAATTTAAAATATTTCAGAATATGATGCTCAATTATGTGTGTACTTTTTCAGAATAAACTAAAACCTAGGTGCTGATGAGTCTAATCAAGGTTGCAGTCAGTTAGTGATGGACTTTGGCATTATGTTAGAATGCTCAGACTCCAGAGGCAGCCCCTCTAAGAATCTCTCC
>RCUC01130951.1:0-63657 GCA_003697995.1 Taxidea taxus jeffersonii
TTTTTTTTTTTTTTTTTGGATTTCTTCATAAAATGTTATTTCATTGTGTGTTGTCTCCCCCAAGTAGCTTATATGATTTTGGAGTTCAGATACTATGTCATATTTCTTTGGTAAACCCTTCAGATACCTTGTGGAGTGTTTATATCTCTTATACATCTAGGAGAAGATCTATAATGTGGTGGGGTAACTCCTTAATTCTCAGAGAGTAATAGTTAATGGACATTATTAGATTTTAACTGCTTCACTGCAAGGCAGTAAATTCATTTCAAGTGAATGGCCCTGACTGCAGTGGTTAGAGAAGGGAACCTGACCTCAGTGTCTACTGAAGGAGGGCCACGATTGGCTCCCAATTGTAGGAATCAAGAAAGAGAATTTTGATACAACAGAGGACTTAATGTGCTTGTAGTCCCCATTAGGTCTACTGTTTTCTGGAAAAACACATATCAAAAATAGAGCATATGACTGTTTTTGATTCTTCTATGAATAACGATCTCTTCAGAGACATAAAAAGAACTTTAGTGCAGAGCCGCATGCACTCCTTCTAAAATTAAATGATAATTTCCTAATTTTAAGAACTTTTTATTTGAAACAGAAACCAGTCTTTAGGGCTGAAAACTTTAGGAACAAGTAGGATTGTGCTTTTTGCCAGTCAACACTTAGAAGGTGTATATGAAACACTGGCTGATGCTGGGCTTACTCCCTTGAGTATACTTCTCACTAGGAAAGTGGAAAGACTTGTTGGCCAGATGTTAGAAACTGAACATAGGCCTGTTCAAAATGGTAGCTTAAAACTATGTTTAGGCTTCTCACTGATGGATTATACCAGTAAGAGAGTACAGAAGAAAGGAAGAACACCATTTGTATGAATGCAAATAAAAGTTGGGAATCTACCTCCAGATCTCTAGATCTTTGCCCAATTAGATTCATTCCACTTGCTTACTTTCAAGTTCTTTATTTGGAACTGGCCAGCACCTTCACAATTCTGTTGGTATTTATAATTTTAGCAGCCTCTAGTATGTTCCAGAGCAGTGCCTTTCAAAGTCTTTTGACTGCAATCCACAGTAAGAAGTACATTTTGCATAACTATTTAATATATGATATGCATGTCTGATGATTTCCACTTAAAAAAATGCTGGTTGTGATTCATTAATTTCAGATCCCATTAATGGGTTAATACCTGCAGTAGAACAAATGGCCTAAGATTCTGGTATTGCTGCATATATCACTAATCTTTTAATTTCTTCATAGCATTTCCTCCTTCTCTTCTAGATCTAGGAGCTCAGGATGCTATTTCTTAATTTGTTGGAGACATTACAGTTTCAACTTCTGCTTTAAAACCTGGAGCATGTAAAGTGTTCCTAAGCCTGCCATGGTCTCATTTTCCTAGTACTTAAAGGTGTTTACTTGGTATCTGGCACCCTCACTTTTCTCTTCTAAGGCCTCAGACCTTTCAGAATAAAGGATGAAGAAGAAACAGTTAAAGGAAAAAAAAATGTTCTGAAATAATAACCCTGCTTCCGCTTATAGGAAATAATTGAAGTAGGAATTCTGTTCTTTTTGGAAACATAGCTGGCTAAATTGCTGCACTGGAAAGGTTATAGACTTATTAACTTCCTGAAATGGAACATAAGAAGTACAGACATGCTTTCAAGTGTGTTTAAGAAAATACAGAAGTTTCTTAAATCAGGTTGTGTTTATTAAAAGCAGAATACAAAATACCTTGGGATTCAAAGGTTGCTTCTTACAAAATTTATTTCCTAACAGATTCTGAATAAAAGAGTTAATCATTTCAAGGGAGGTAACAAAAGTTTTGACAATGATACATCTGGTTGCAGGCTGAGTTTATTCAAGCTCTGGGACCTCAATTTGTTCCTCCAAATTTTCAGCCATTAATAGCCCAAAACGATTGCTTCCCTCATAACAGCATCTAGTGTCTGAGATGGTTCCCACTCTGTTCTTTGACCAGTTCGTACCACGTTTCTTTTGCCTTCTTTTTTTTGAATTTGATTTACCCTTTGGAAGGAATAATTCAGCAGGGGCATATGACCTTGTGGCATTGAACAGATGTTCATATAGTTGCTTTGCCTCAGGGCAAACGCTCAGGAGACTTTCCACAGAAGTTGATGTTAGCAGTTGTCGGCATAGTCCATGCACCAGGCTTCCACTATATAGTCTGTTCAACAGGACAGAAAAACAAGAGTGTTGGTAAAGCATAGGTTCAGTGCAGAGATAATGGTCATTAACATGGCTTTAACAAATGCAGCTAAACACTGAGAACTCTTCTTCTTTAAATTATTAAAATAACAAAAAAACAAATCAAAACTCTGTTCCTTGAAGGAAGGAACTGAGTTGTTATTACAAACTTGGCTGGTGATACTTAAAAACTTTATACCAACAAATGACAGGTGCTTGCTGGGTCTGCAACTAGCCAAAAGTTGAGCAGGCCTCTTAACACTTCAAAGAAAAGGAATTAAAAATGTCTGATAAACCAAACAGGCAGTCTGTTGAAATATGAGAAAATTTAGTGGCAACACTTCAAAGTTCACTGATTCACTTGCACTGAGAACTTACTTCAGAAATATAAGATGGGATTAACTGGAAGCCACAAATTTAATATATAACTTAATTCCAGAGTTGATCATCTGGTGCCTTAGCAACTGATACAGAACCATCAGTTAATCAGTGTAAAGTCATCATTTAATAAGCTCTAGTAATGCTGAGATGCAAGAACAGTCCTGCTGAAATCATTATGAGGAGAACTGTTTAGTCCTATTTTTCTCTGTCCTATTGTAAAGGGATATATGGTAGCTAGAGAGGATCTAGTCAAGAATGACCTAAATTATTTAAGGAAAGGCATAAAGAATCCATAAGTCAAAAGCCAATTAGTCTTATTGGTAGAAGGTTCTAGGATTAGCTCAGATATTAGGCCCAGGGATCTATTAACACTATTTACTGTTTAGGAAGCTTTAGACCTTAAAACATTTAAAGTCATACCAGCATATTTTATATGCCTCCATTCATGTATCATTCAATTTATTTGACAAATATTTGAGTACTTACTGTATGTTAGGTCCTAGGGCTACAAAAGTAAATAAAATAGCTAAGTCTCTGTCCTCAAAGACCTTACATTCAAGTGAGGAGAGACAAAGCATATCTATAATCTCAGCTCCATTTGCTAACAATCTCCCCTTTATCTTCCTCCCTCCCTCTGGGATCTCCTGGATGGACAATCACCAGGATGTCCCAATCCAGTGAATGCAGCACTTTTTCACTGGTCCACATCCTACTGCTATCCTTTCTTTCTTACCCAGCTTCAACTCCAAAGTCCAACACATTATCACTTCCTGGCATACAGGTTGCTTCTCCCTTCTTCATACTTACCTGGCAAAACAAAAACCCTAGGTAAAGTTCACTGAAGCATCTAATAGTCATCTCAGTAGAATTAAAAAGCTCCATGACAACACAGATTTTAAAAAATTTGTTTTGTTCACTATACTCTAGCACACAGGGGCTTAATAAATATTTGAACAAGTATGTGAACAGTTTGCCAAGTAGTAAGAAATGCAATTTACAAAAGTCCAAAAGAGTAATAGGACTAAAGTGACTGGAAGTAGAGAATATTTCAGAACGGTAATCAGAAGAAGCTTCTATAAAGTGACATTTGAACAAAGACCTGAGAGAAATGAAGGAACAACTTATATCCTACCACCTGCCTCTTTTCTTACTTTAAGGGGTGGTTTTTAAATCTTTGATCTAATCATGGGTACTTTTGGGGAGTATGGAACGAAATTAATATTTCTCCTTTTTCCAGCTCTTTAGCTATAATGGTGATCCAAGACCAATTATACTAAGATTAATTTTTTAAACATAACTTACATGCTTTAAGTATAAATAAAAGTATTTACTTCTGTGTGCAGCCATCTGAACTAGTTTCCCGTGGTGCTTACCGAGTTAGGTCTGGTTCCGGGAGAGGAGTGGACAGCAGCTGATTGAGATACATCCCCATCTGCAGACAGCACTGCCACTGACAGAAGATGTGAGCTGTGTCTAAGTCCAGTCTCGTGCCTGGCCGCGTCTGCTCCTTCACTCTCTGGAACTCTTCATACAACATCCTAGCACCAACCTCCCGCAGCTCTTCCTTATCTAGATAAAGAAACAACCCAAGGGCCGTATTTCCAAAAACACTGTATAGCTTGTAATTTTCTCTATATTAAATTTGAATTCCATAAAGAAAAAAAAAACTAGTTTAAATAACCAAAATGCTTTTCTCTTCTGGCTCTTTACTATTTTAACGTTAATGTAAAAGCTTTGCTGTATAAATTGAAATATTTATACTGAAATGCCTTTTTAATGACAACCTAACTATTCACCCCAAATTATTTATTTTTTTTCCCTTAAAATAACATCTCTTCCACTGGTTTACTACCTGACCTTAAACACCTCTGCATCTGAACTCTCTAAACCCTAAATCTGTCTGAAAAATAGAAATTACTATTAAACGTCATTCTCTTCACTATTCTCGTTCACTAAATTTCCTTCCAAGGAGGCCTCTATGCTACAGTGCACTTAACACAGCCTCTGTGTTCAAAGCACACTAACTTCTGCTTTGTGGGAGGAAAACAAAAGCATGACTCAAGGAGAATATGGTCAGTCATCTACGTCACACAGTAGAGGATAAGAGGCAAGAAGCAACAACCCTAGGCAAGGAAGAGTGTTCTGTGTGTTCAACTGTAAGCTTCTGCACGTTTGCTTATGTGCGGGTGTGCAAAATGACACTGGACCAACTTGAAAGTAATAAAAAGGAGGCCCACCTTTTACCAATTAGTGAGCAGCAAGGCACTGAGCCTGCCGGGGTGCAGGGTCCACAATTCCTAAAAGAAAAGAAACAGACCCCTGACATGCTCCTTCTGTTGGACTCGGGTAAAAACTTCATGGGCTTGTCCCCTGAGAATGTTCTTAAATGAGAGAAAACCAACAGTGGGTCTTAACTTGTTTTGCATTAAGTTGGCTGTCCTAGAACAACAGTCTCTTCTGACAACTACTTTCACACTTGGGAGTCCTGGAATCTAGACTGACTCATTCTCATTAAACTTATTTTTAAAAGTAAACTCCAGTGTAGCACTATCCACCAGAACTTTCAGCAACGATGAACTGTTCTGGATCTGTGCTGTCCAATTCAGCCTGTGGTCCTATGTGGCTACTGAGCACTTGAAATGTGCCTTGTTGTCAAGAAGCTGGTTTTAATTAATTAATTAATTAATTTTTTAAAAAGATTTTTAATTTATTTGACAGAGATCACAAGTAGGCAGAGAGGCAGGCAGAGAGAGAGGAGGAAGCGGGCTCTCTGCTCGGCTCGATCCCAGAACCCTGGGATCCTGACCTGAGCCGAAGGCAGAGGCTTAACCCACTGAGCCACCCAGGCCCCCTGCTGGTTTTAATTTAAATAGCCACATGTGACTAGTGGCCATTAGATGAGATGTTAGCACTGTTCTGGAGTGTGATAATGATTATACAGGTTTAGATAAAGTGTTAGAGCATTCATAATCTTTTAAAGGGAGTAATTCCACCGGAGAATTGAAGTGCTCCAATGGATTCTCATTTATTTCACCTGATACTTAAATGCAGTTGAAACTGCCTTAAAGTGTATTTCTATAATAGAAAAGTTACTGTTTCTACCATCACTAACACACTAATTGAAACTTACAGTGGAGAAGAAATTAAAAAACAGCACAAGCATGAATGTTTCTTGTGACTGTAGGTATTCAGAAGTTTCACCAACGGACAATTTTAAATCCGTTTCTAGTGATGATGTTGCCACTGTATTGATAGGGCCAGGGTACATGAAATACAGAATGTAACTGGCACATTATACATTCCGACTTCATAGATTAAAGCATTAGGTGCCACAGAGCAGGTGGGATTCCACAGTATCAGCACATCTTCACTGCTGGGCCGTTGTGAAGCTCTGCAGCATAGAGCCTGGCACATACAAGTGCTCAAAAACATCTGCCAATGAACCAATGATGTTTTAGTGCCTCTTTTCCTAAGTTTTGGATATAACTGACGCGAGGAAATAATCCAAGACTGTTTTTTCATTTGTTTAAACTTGTATTACATGCAAGTAACATGCAAATATTTACTCCTGGAATTTCCAGATACCTACCAGGGCTGGTTATTATGGCATGCAAAGGCCCCATCAGCATCCCTAGCAGTAAGGCCTGGAGGTGATGTAGCTTTGTCTTGGACTCTGTGTGCTGCAACCAGTAGCAACTGACAGAAATGGGCAGCTTCAGTGAAGAAGGAATTGGTTCCAGGATGGTCTGTTTCACCTTCAAGGTGTCTAACAGAAGTATCTGCCGTTTGCCCAAGGAGAGCTGAAAATACATACCAAACATCCTGCAAGTTACTTTGGGGAATGTCTTTATTGTTTTTCTAATATGAAGAGACTTTAATGCAAATGTATTGCTCTGTCAGTTTATCTTCCTGCGGAAAGAAATCAGCCACATTCAGAGCATTTAAAACACTGGGTGCTTTAATAAATATGGTTGTAAATATAGTACTGTCTACCCTCACTACACAGCCCTTACTCATGTCATTCCATCCTTCATGTAGTCTGGTGAACATCCTCAGTGGATATATAACTTGGGAAGCTTGTTAAAAAATTCAGTTTTCAGGTCTCACCTCCTAAATTTTGATTCAGTAAATTTGAGAGGAACCCAGGAATCTGCATTTTAACTATTCTGCTTTGAGAAACAAAGATCTATACTTAGCCCTACTCTTACTTGCCAGTGAATATGGAGTCCCCACCTTCTTCATGGTGCCATTACCGATCACCTCTAGAAGGCAAACTCTGATTATATGTGCCCTTTGTGGCATATTCAGATAAGCTTCTGTTTGTTTGGGTCCTGTCTCCTGTCCCTGCCCAGGTGAATGTTTTATTATTTTCTTGTTTTCCCACACAGGGGTTGTTGCAGTGTAGCTGCTTGTAGGTGAGACATATAGTCAAGGGAGATGGGAATATTTAAGGAGTACTTCACTGTGCTTGTAGTAACACACCACACTCACTTCTATGCTGTGCGATAGAGTGCACTTCAAATAAAAGGGAGTTAACAGCTATGAGGATTTCAGGCTTCTTGAAATAACTTTACCTTAATGAACCTTAAGAACCATAAGGGACCTACTAGGTCACACATTTCTAAAATGAGGACATTAGGACTATTAAAAGGGCACCTTCAGAAGAACTTTATGATCAAACTTTAAGAGAGAAAAAAACGTTGTATACCTAGTGTCAACGTGCAGCCAGAAAAGTATTTTTCTTAACTTTCTGAAAGGATGAAACATTGCTCAGCATCTTAAAACCCAGTTTGTCACCAGTGTGTTGACAGCTGGGAATGGACATGTTAACCTTGAAATACAACACATCATAATTGACAAAATAGTTTCGTCACTGATGCAAGAGAGTATTAAATATAATGACTTACAACCATGGGTTTAAGATATTGATACTGGTAAACTTAAAATTAGAAATACGCAAAATGCCTTACAGTGTAATCAATCACTCCTATGGGAAGTAGCAATTAACTAAAAGTAAAACAAAAACCCTATGATCTCAACTGGTAGGAGAATGCACCGAGTAAAGCTAAGGAAATAAATGAATTCTTTTCTGACCTATAATGCTTAAACTGTTGAATTCTCTAGCCAAGTTAGAACTTTTATGAATAAAGTGGAGTTTGGGCTTTGGCTTTAGGTAAGATGTTCTGTCTCTCACTAACTACAGCATTGGGGCAAGTTTCTGAGTTTTTCTACAGTCAGTCTGATTATCTGTAAATGGGCTTATAATGAATTACACAAGGTATTTCATGAAATCCACCAGTTCTCAGCCCCTTTCAAAAAAGAACTGCTCTGCTCACAGCCCTTAAACCTGGTTAACTTTTATCCCATGTGACAAGTCTGAAAGCACAAACCTGTAGAAGAAATTCCCACAGAGAAACAGACACCCAGAGAGAGGCTGGTCCTGGCACTGTCTTTCTCCCAGAGAATAGTCCCCTTCCATCTCACCTTATGATTAACCTCCCACTGGTTAGTTTGAGTGGAGCTCTATCCACTGCAACTGACATAACCAAAATGGAAACCCTCCCCTATGTGGTTACTGTGGAAATTAAGTAACTATAAAGTTTCTATTACAACAGCTGGCACAAAGCAGATAACTCTCACAAAATTTCTATTCATATATGTGCATTTGTCTTTGGAATCCCATTTGGATCTGATACCATTTAGAATTATCATGGGCTAATGAGAGTTAGCAATAATGAGCTAAGTACAGAACTGATGAGTTTATGCCTAGGGAAAGCTAAAAGATCTCACCATACAGAAAGTGAGCTTAAAATTTTACCCTGTTTTGAATACAGGTAAGTGATGAGAACACTTATCATCTCCACGTAGCAAGAAGGATAATCAGCATGCTACACTCACTGGCTCGACTGGATTTTTATATGGGGGAAAATGTGCCCTGATCCTTATGTCACATCATACACAGAAAAATCAGTTGTAGACAGATCATAGATCTAAATATGAAAGGCAAAAAAAAAAAAGTCATGACCTTGAAGTAGACATTAATTTTCTAAGTAGGTCACAGAAGTGATAATCATAAATAATAAATTTAAGCTGGACTATATTAAGAACTTCTGTTCATCAAAACATACTAAAGTGAAAAGAACCTACAGAATTTGAGAGTCTGTTTACATGTTATTTGACACAGGACACATATATAGTAACAAAAAACCAAAAGAAAAATAGGCAAAAGACTTTGAACAGAAAGTTATATAACAATATCCAAACGGCCAATTGACACATAAAAGGTGCTCAAATAAGTCATTAGAGAAATGCAAATTTAACATCCACCAAATTGGCTAAAATGATGCCACTATACAAACATCAGAATAGCTAAAATTAAAAGGATAAAAAACATGAAGTGTCAGGAGGGGTGTAAATAAAGAGGAACCCTCATAAGCTGCTGGTGGGAATTAATTGGTTAAACCACCTTGCAAGTCCATTTGACAATCTATCTTGTAAACTGAACACATGCATATCTTCTGACCTAACAGTTCCACACCTAGTAGTATATGCAATAGAAATGTGTCCCTATTTTCAGTAAATGATGTGCACAAAAACGCTCATAGCCCTATTCATAATTGCCCAAACTGCAAACTACCCAAATGCCCATCACCTGCAAAATGGTAAAATCAATTGTGGTATATTCCCACACAGCAATGAGATATAAATGATCAACAGCTTCTCACAGTGATGTGAGTCTCATAAACATCATGTGAATAAAAGAAGCCAGATGAGAGGATTCCTATTCTATGATCCCATTTTTATAAGATACAAAAAGTTAAAACTTTTCAATGTTATTACAGGTCTGGATAGTGATTACCAGAGGTGGGAGAGGGGGCTGCTCAAACCAGACATTAGGAAAAACTATCGGGGTGCTGATGAACGTTCTTTACAAGGTAGCGTGGATTGGTGGAAATTCATCAAGCTGTACAATTGTCTGTGTACTTTGCTGTGTGTACACACTCAGGGAGGGATGAACTGCGAAGTGGCAAGGGGAAACTTTTAGGATTGTGGCATACATTCATTATTTTAGTTTGCAAGATGGATTCACAGATGGAAACATATATCAAAGTGCACTTTAAATATGAGCACTTCCCTGTACAGCACTTCTCAAGCCATAAAAAAAGTTTTAAAAACTCTCCAATACAGCACCATTTATGTTGTGAGGAGAAATTTAATTTTAGCAAAATACCACCATTTAGAATGTTGCTAATTTCAATTTTGTTCATATGGGAAAAGTTTTAATAAATCCCTTCTGTTTGGAATTTGACCTATGCTCAACTTTCTACTTCTGTAACCCTGGAAACGTGATAAAGTTAGTTTTTACTGAGCATGGTAAAAATGACTCTTGTAAAATTGCATCTAGATTTGTATAAGTGAACTGTAAACCCAGATGGGGACATCATATCATGGGGCTTCCTTGAGCACAGTGACCTATAATTAGGCATGGCCCTTGCTGGGAGCCATGTTTATGGAATTGTTACAAAAAGGGAGAGGGAAGGAGGCCAGTTAGACCTTTTCTTTCTTTGAGATATAATTCACATGTTATACATTCACTCTTCTATTTATTTTTACTTATCTATAATTTTATTTTTATTATGTTCAGTTAGCCACTGTATAGTACAGCATTAGTTTTTGATGTAGTGTTCAATGATTCATTAGTTGCATATAACACCCAGACTTCATCACGTGCCCTCCTTAATACCCTCACACTGTTACTCTACTCCCCCAACCCTCCTGAAATCCTAAAGCGATTTTAGTATATTTATAAGCTTGTGCAAGCATCACTAATTCCAGAACATTTCAGTACCCCTTAAAAGAAACATCACAGGAGCAGTCATTCCTCATTGCTAAGGAGGCACTGATACCCTCCTGATGTGGATCTCATTTCCTCATGCCTGAGCGGGCACTAATGGGGAGACTAAAGAATTTAGTTCCTAGCCAACAGTGTAGGCCAGCTATTGGCATTACTACATTTCAGTATGGATAATGCCTTGTTCCTGCGGGGGCTGTCTGGTGCATTTTAAGATGTTTAGCAGCATGCTTGGCCCCTTCCCACTAATGCCAGTAGCAACACTCCTCCTTCCCCCAACTACCTGGGTAGTGATAATCGAAAGTGTCTCCGGACATTGCCAAATGTCCCCTGTGGGAGATAGGAGGATAAATCACCCCACTAGAGAATCAGTGGTGTAGACTGTTGGAAAAACTCCCACAGGAAAGGAAAGCCTGATTCAAACCTGCTGGGAAGCTATGGTTGCTGTCCTACAGGCTTGAGTAGACTGGTATCAGGAATGGTCTATGAGAGTCTCATGAATCTGAACATTAGTTGAATTTAAGAAAACTCTCATTGACACTATAATTGGCATTTTAAGTTTATCTGGCATGTAACTGTAAATTTAATTGTGTTAGCATAAGCAGTTTCATATTTATAATTTTTTTGAGAGAGTGAGTCCAAGCAAAGGTGTGAGGGGGAGGGGCAGAGAACCTTGAGCAGGCTCCATGTGCAGCGCAGAGCCCTTCTTGGAGCTGGATCTCAGGACCCTGAGATCATCACCTGGGCTGAAATCAAGAGTCAGATGCTTAACTGAGTCACCTAGGTGGCCCTCTATTTATAATTTTTAATATATTTATGTAATACTACAAATAATAAACACTGGGGTCCATAAATTATTTTTTATCTTGAAAAGTGGACTGGTCTGAGTGTTAATCAGGTTTAAATAACACTGAGTTAGGCTAAGAGTCATATTTTCAATATCAAACTAATCATTATGATGCCATAAACCTAAAGCCTAAAAAAAAAAGTCCTCATTGATAAAAATGAAAAATTAGACCCAAGCAAGCATCAGTATTAATCTTAATTGAAATCTGATGCAATCTAAGATATTCATCATGCCTTTGATCAATACCTTCAAGGCACACTACTTTTTGCAGCTCAGAATTTTTTCCTTTTCCTTTTTTTCTAAAGGCACGTGACCCCAATTTATTAATAGCTAGTATCAACGAATAGCAGTAATAACTGCAAAATAACACAGACTACCAAAGTAGAGTGGAAATGGCAGATCTGGGGCTAAAAGACCTGGGTTTGAGTCCTAGCACTGCAACTCTCTGGCTGGCATATCACACAGTAACCTACTTTGAGTCCTAGTTTTGTCTGCTATGAAATGGGGGACTAGAACAACCAACCTCATTTGGTTATATTAAGAGAGAGAATATGCATCAAAGCACTTTTTAACCTGTAAAGTACTTTACAAAAATTAGATTATTGTTACAAACACTTACCTCAGTCAATTTGCTTAAGTCAGCATGATCCTTGGGCAGTGCTACTGCATTAACAATCGATGTTTTGATATTTTTATTAATCCTTTCCACTTCGCTGAAAGCTAGAGGCTGACAAGGCAATGCCTTCCAGGACATATTTTCCAGATGTGGAGAGGCATTCAGAAGAAGCCCATAGATGATTTGCCGAATGGGCAGAGATACTCTGTGGGCATTTGGTTGCTGCATATTTTCCACCTGTGTGTGAAGAATGGTCCTTCTTAGCACCAAAGCATCGCTGATGAAAGGAGACAGCTGGCCTTTGGCCAAAGCCACTAATACCCACTCTGGTAAATCCAGATTCAGGGCGGCTGGGCAGGCGTAAGTGCCATACTGGAAAAAGTCCTGCAGCTTCACCTGAGATTGCTGGTATTCTTCCATGGAACAGCAGAGAATTTCCTTAACATTTTCACGATCCTTTTTTGGGAGATACTTCAGAACATTATCGAGTGCTTCAGCAGGGTCGGCAAAATGAGATAACCAATTCAGAAGTCCCAAAACTCGGTGGTGTCTCCTCCCCTTAGAACTGGTAGCTCCAGGAGGAAGACGTACTTTACTTAAGAATGTCTCTATGATGGGCAGATTAATATGATCATTTCCACACAGCACCGCAAAGAGAGGTAGTAGAGCTTTATTCATATTGCTGAAGTGATGGCAGAGTGCATCAAGGGAAAAGCACTTGGCTGGGATATAGCAGTCTTGTGTGCCTTTGATCGTGTTCACATTTCTCCACTGAAAGCTATTCAATGGGCAAAACCCAGTTTTTAGGTCAAAGATGCAAAAGTCACTATCTGATGATAATACAGGGCAATTCCAATGATTAGCCAATGTCATAATGTCCTGATCTGCTTCTGAAAAGCACTGGACAAAACACACCCGTAGCTTGATCAAAACCTGTATGAACACTTCCCGGATGAGTAAGGGACACACATACCCACCCCCACCAACAGAAAGGGAATGAGCCATCTGGATCTTTTCTCTTGCTCGATCCTTTAAAGTTTTAAGCTTTTTATCGGAAATGTCACATCCTCCATCTAATACAACATATGGACAGATATTACAAGCAAACAGTGATTCAAAGAATTTTTGTGCAACATCGGCAAAAGAATCATAGTCCCCTCCATACCGAAGTTCCAAGTTTGAGTTGAAGCAGAGCCGATGGAAGAGAGCATAGCCATCAATGACAATTTTTGTGTCTCGTAACTTCAGATCAGTGAAGAACTCATTACTATGATCTTCCACAAAACTCATTAGTCCTCGAATACCCATGATGACTGAAGAATTTAAAACAGAACACACTTTCAGTTGATGCTGTCTCCTGGGGACCAACTCATCATTTCCAGCACCAAAAACCAACAGTAAATGTTATGAATGGCTCTTTAAACAGAACATATTAAGGGTTAGCATCTCAATTCTTACCTAGATGCTCAGGCTAGCTAGCTGAGTGCGTTCTCATTTCCTTTTGCTTTCCCCATGTGTGATAAGGCACAAATGCAACAGTTTCATGGAGTTTAATCTCTAGATAGGGATGGAGGCTGTTGATTCTAAAAGAAAATCAGTTAAAGCCCATTACTGACATACTAACATAGACTACTGTGGATTCTGATACTGAGATAGGTAACAGTCACCATCATACAACACAGATTATTTGTGCAGGGTCAAAATAAAAAGTCCTAAGCTATAAAAATGATACCCTCCTCAATCTCATAATACATCAGAGAGCACTTGGCTTCAGTTAACTAAAGTGTGTGGGGTCAATGATATGCAACCAATTTTTCTTTATTGACAGTCTGGGAATTTCTTTTAGGCCTTGGCTTGTTGGGCCCAGTGTAATTGGCGTTTTGAGCGTTTTGAGTAAGGAAAATTACTGCTTCGTGAGCATGGGGGACTTAACTCTCCAGTTTCACCCTGACCACAGGCTCTTTCCATCTTCTTGTCTTTGCTTCTCCGGTTCAGTACCAAGAAAATCGTTCCTTATCTTGCTAACTGAAGTTACAGCATGTGAAGTTACAGCATAGTGTGTTACTAGCTTTTCCTTTCGCCTCATGCTCCAGTATGGCTCAGTATGGCACTGTCTTTATTTAAAACCACGCGATTTTGTCAATCATGGATTTCTAATGCATTAATTTTGATTTTTAAATATATTGCATTAAAATATATTTACCTTGATTACAGACTTTTGGGGCATCCTCTTGCATTTTGCGCGCCACTCAATTCACCTTAATTTTAGCCCTACCCTCAGCACCTTATCTGGCATAGCAGTTATTTATTTATGTCTTGCAAAGCTTATGCGAAGAGGCCATGTCATCTCATCCTAAACTAATTACAGGGGCATGCAATAGTTAAATGTGTGCTGGATAGGAGAAAGGAGCACAGGTCTGATGTTAGTCGTCCAACACGGGCCTTTATGCATTACGCTACCACAACCCTCACAGCTCGCTACCCCGACCAGAAGCGGAGCCCACCTGCATCTTCCTCCCAGGACACCAGCCCCTCCATTAAAAGACTGCAGGAAGCACTGCTTGAAACGGCCGCACGTGAGAGTCCCACCTTAAGAGCGGGAACCGGAAGTCTCCGCGTATGACGTCACTCGGTTCCTTGAAGCCAGTGATGCCAGGCTGAGCCGGGAGCCCAGGCTCTCCTGGGCCTGGAGGCGCGATGTCGCTAAAGGCGGGCTGGGAACTAAGCTCCGAAATGGCGGCTGTCAGTTAGGAAAGCCAGGCGGATCAGGCCTGATCGTCTTCCCCCGCCCACTTTGGTCCGTGCACACTTCCGCCTCGGGGACCCGCCCGGTGCCGCCCGGCTACGTCTTCCCAGGATGCCCCACGCCGTCTCCCTGGCAACGGCGCCCAACAACCGGGCGGGGAGGTCTTGGAGCTCTGCCGCGCGGCGGCACCTACGTGAGACTTGCCCAATTTACGTCCCAATTACGGGTGGGACTGTGGGCATGCACCTCCTCCACCCTCGACTCCGAAAGGTATGCGCTCCTCAAGGCGTGCCGGGCTCCCCGAAGGCGGGGAAGGTGATGGCTTCAGGCTGCCGCAGCCGGGATCCGCGTCCGTGGGCCTCCGTGCCCGCGATCTCTTCACTTTCAGCTCCTTACCTCCCGGATCTGCTCCAGTCTGCGGAGAATCGTGTTGCCGGCACCTCCTCCACATACGATAACCCGCTTGGCAAAAGTGTAATTTTTTAAAACGAAGTTGAGGCAAGGAATGTTCGTTTGGCCTTTAAGGTTAGCGTTCTACTTTAGCAGATTCTGGTGTCAAATCGGCGTCCTTTCGTTTATTATTACCAGGGAAGAGAACTACTTGACTTTAACCTGTGATAAACACTCTCCCTCCCTTGCCTTTTGCCCCCAGCCAGGCTAGTTTTACCTCAAAGGGTCAGTTTGCAGGAGGCAATCTCTCACCTTTCTCACGGTTCCCATCCAACTTTCTAAATCTTCTCTTCCCCCTTCTCACCCCCGCCCCACACACACTCCCTTGGGCAACAGTCGGCCTGCTGGACTCTTGTTTGCCTTAAGAAAATTTATTGAACCCCTGCTCTATGACAGGAGCCAAGGATGCAAAAGATAAGGTGTGTTCCTCGCGCTCAACTTCATTCACAACCTTCTTGAGGTGGGGGCGAGGCAGCATTGACAACCGATCCGACGTTCTGGAATCTAGAGACACTGTGGAATCTAGATGGCAGGGGACCTACTAGGGTAGCTCTGTGGTTGCACAGAAGAGATGAATGGGATCCATGGCCTAAAGGTGAACTGGGGAAGGGGATTGCAGGGCTGAGTCTGGGAACCTAGTCCCGAAGTACTCTGCGGGTCTGGCCAGACTGCTTAGGCGAAATGGCTGGGTTTAAAAGCTCATTTACAAATAGGAGCCATTGGGAAATTGGACTTTCTCAGAACTGTTCTGTTCTTCACTAAACACTAAACACTTCCCTAAAATACGGAAAATTACTGGGTGATCTGAAGGGTTCTTTTCAGTTGAAAAGGCTGTGAGTCCATATATTTTTCTTAACACCTTCATTTGGCCGGAAAGTGGCACTTCTATGGGAGCACAGAAAGCAGACAAAATACACATCTGGAGGCCTTCTGTTTAGTTGTTTTTGCAGTAGTAGACTTCACAAATGTTTTCTGTGATCTTGATAATCTGACACAATTTTTTATTTATTCAGAGATTTTGAAGTATGGGCTCCAGCTTTGACGTTCCAACATAATAGTAATGTTGTTTTGTATGAGTATGGAGCCACCAGATGATTTGGTTTCTTTCTTCCCTTTTTTTTTCTTTTTTTAGATTTAATTTTAAGTACTCTCCACACCCAACATGGGGCTCAAACCCACAACCCCAAGATCAAGAGTGGTGTGCTGTACCCATTGAACCAGCACGACTCCCCTCTTTTTAGTTGTTGTATTTTTGTTTTGTTTTGTTTTTTGTTTTTTTAAAGCTCATTACTAGAATACTTCTCACTGGCATACAGTAAAACTTAACTGATTAATGCATTATTTAAAGAAGAAAAATGCTGTAAATGGACATTTACAGTTTATGTTCTAATCCGAGGATTTTTGTATTTGTCACCACTATGTGAAGTTTGTTGATCATAGACCCCAAACTACACAGATAGCATCTTGTTTTATCATTAAACATACTAAGTTTTGTCTTATAGCTTTGGAATGAAAACTTGACTCCAAGGCATAGACAGTCTTCAATTTAAACTCATGTTTTCTTAGACTTTTAAATAAAATCCACTTTTCATGATAACTAACAAAACATTTTACATTTTGATGAAGCAAAGGTGATTTTACTAGGCATACAATCATATGAAACAGTTCTACTTTTCAAAATCCTGCTGTACATTTATAGTTCCTTAAGGAACTATAACACATTTATATTTAGCTATCATTAAAATATAATTTGTGGTTTGAACTGCATTTGTGATACTTCTTATTTCCAATCCAGAGAGATTTACTCTATACAAAGTGTATATAATAACTTCAGAAACTGGACCAGAATTTGTTTAGGGTGGGAAAAACTTGTTCTGAAGTCTTTATTCTTCTTGACATTTATTCTAATAAATGCAAATACTATGGTTTAATGTCTACAGGGAAAAAAAATTCTATGATGACTTTCTAGTTTAATCCTAACTCACTGTTTGTTAATCGAAACAGACATAAAGTGGGAAGAATTAGAAAAAAGAGTGATGCAAATATAGAAATTTAAGGAAATTATAATGTTGTTATATTTGGATTTTTTTTAAGCAGTAGGTGGGGAGTATAAATCTTAAACAGATTGCTTAACTCTAACTCACTTTTGCCATATTTGGCTGTCTTCTACTAGAATCTGCCAGTATCACTACCTTTTAACATTTTACTCTCAAGTCATTAAATGTGATGTCATTGAATCCACTATTCAAGGTGCAGGTATTAATGTCAAAAACTTACACTTATTGTTAGGAATACTTCAGCATTCTTTATACCTGATCTCTGGTCTTTTCACTTTTAAGGGGTTGACCAACACTACTTGGATGAATTTGGCCATCTTCCAGGAGACCTGAATGTTAAATTTCTATAAACAAATAGTCCAGTTCTCTCTTGTTTGGAGCAATGTTGAAATTCCAAGAGGCTGCTAAGTGTGTGAATGGATCAATAGCCATTTCTACCTATCCGAAGACCTTGATAGCAAGAAGATATGTCCTTGAACAAAAACTTGGTAGTGGAAGTTTTGGAACTGTCTATCTGGTTTCAGACAAGAAAGCAAAACAAGGAGAGGAATTGTAAGTAAAAATAGTTCATACAAATGTTGAGTTGGCTGCCCTGTATGCATAGCTCTTAGCTGATTAAGAACATGGAATACCATTTGCTCTTTGCATTTAAGAACCTAAGAATTTAGTAAGTGATAGAAAAGCTTCTTGAGGGACGCCTGGGTGGCTCAGTTGGTTAAGCGGCTGCCTTCGGCTCAGGTCATGATCCCAGCGTCCTGGGATCGAGTCCCACATCGGGCTCCTTGCTTGGCAGGGAGCCTGCTCCTCCCTCTGCCTCTGCCTGCCTCTCTGTCTGCCTGTGCTTGCTCTCTCTCTAACTAATAAATAAATAAAATCTTAAAAAAAATTAAAAAAAAAAAAAGAAAAGCTTCTTGAATAGTGTCTTAAGATTTTTACAGCTGGTGAGTGAAGTACCTAAATGACCTAGAAAAGGGAAATGGAGTAGATGAAGTGAAAATATCATTTTTATGCATACCAGAGTCTCAATTACAACACTGCTTCCACTTAACTTGATTGGGACTTCTTGAATGAGAAAGTGAGAATTGTTTATAATGATGGCAATTTTAGAAATGTTATGAAATGCAAATAAATGGTAATTCACACTTGAGGTGAATAGGGTATACTAAGGGAAATATGGCATTAAGGTTTTTGTTTTTGTTTTTTTTAGCTACTATGAAGGAATTTTTCTAAGTCTGTAGTCATACAGCTCTCAAATTAGACATTTAAACCAAACACAAGTTTCATCTAAAATTAGCTTAATAATATTGAGGACCCTCTTGTTACTTCCTTTTCTTTGATTTTGTTCAGACCCTTAAACTTTCATGGTAGAGAAAAACTCGTAATGCTGTTGGATGGTATGTCTGTTACAGGTAATGATGAATCTTCCTTTCTAGCTTGAAATTGTTTGAATTTGCTACAGTGAAAAGTTAGAACTGAAGTTCAGATGAGAAACTTGTATATCAGAAACATAGGAAAAAGAGAAAGCAGAAGGAAGAATGATCCAAGACATCAGCTCTTAACTCCAGAAGTACAGACTTCCATCCCATAATCTATTCTTTCTTTTTTTTTCAGAAGTTTTGAGGCTACTCTAAATTCTTTTGAACTTTTGCCCATTAGACTTAAAATCAGTGTGATAAACATTTTCTATTTCTTAATATTACATAGGAATTATAAAGGTAAATGTTGATGCTTCTATTTTATTTTCAAAATCAACTTTTTAAATGGTCTCTTTGTCTAGAATTTTAAGAAGTAATTATCTAGAATTTGTAGTTTTCAATAAATCCCTACATGAAGAATGGTGATGGCGCTAGCACTTCTCTGGTGTCCTTAGAGCATGCTTCAAGACTCCTATCAAAAAGAATTCTTTTCCATAAATCCTAGAGGTATGATTCCAACCATGTAGAACAGGATGATAAATTTCTGAAAATTACTAGAGTACCTTTATGGAAGCCTTGAGAATGAGACCTAAATCTGACCCAGAACTAGTAAAAATGACATTGTAAATGATGTGGGACCACAAGCAAACAGTCGAGAAAGAATTCTTGAGACATTTTTAGTGCAAGAAGGTGCTTTTATTATAGCACAAGGATAGGACCCATGGGCAGAAAGAGCTTCACTTTTACTGTATGAAGCTGGTGGTTATATGGTTAGTGTTCAAGGGGGAGGGGATGTGCAGGGAGTATTAGATCATAAATGTTTTTCTCAAATTTCTACTTGTTAAACTACATTTGCAAGATTTCTCTGGTGCTTATCATTTAGCTTGATATTAATTATCAGTGAGATAAACAGGCAGTCATGAGACCCTTTATAAGAATGTAGCAACCAGTATGTATTTGATCCTTATCGGAACTACGCAGGCTATAGATCAGCCTTCTGGGCTAAAGGTCAACATTTTTCTGCTTCTATCCCTGATCATAAAGACTATATCAATTTTGGTTTCTTCAGTGAGTGAGGAATTTGAAGAATTTTAAGAGAATTCACAGGAGGGCTAAAAAGTTGAACAAAGGGATGTAAAATAATATATATGAAGACCAAACTTGAAAGCTTCAGACTTGAGATGATGGGTGAGTAAAGTGTGTAGGTGTTGGGGAACAGAGGGAGAAAAATGAGAGAGGAAGGGGCTGGTTGATTGGGAAGTGATTTGTCAGTAACTCCTGCACTTGCTCTACTAGTCTGAAAACACCTAAATTAAGCTGAATATGGCAGATGAAGCCTAGATGTGTGGAATGAATCCAACAGTGAGGATAATTGACAAGTTATTTGATACCAGAAAGTCTAGTGTAGAATCTCTTGAAAAAGAGTCATTCTCATCAGAACCTCTATAACATATTACATATAGGCTACATTCAGCCTTCTGATGTGGTTTGGCCTGTTGAATATTGTTTCTTTTTTAGTCTAAGTTAGTTGCCACTATTTAAAAATGGGCAATCTCATAAAAATAGAGCTTTTCATTTCTCTTGGGGGAGAAAACCAAACCAAAAGATTTGGTCACATTTGCTAACATACGGAATGGAGGTGGGTAGCAGCCACCCCTCCCTTAGTTAGACCCTGTGGTCTTTACTTAGCCATGTGCTGCCACTCTTCACTGTGTCTTCACACATTTGTATCACACCTTTCTACTACCTGCCTGTCTTTGCAGACATTTGATTTTAGATCAATTGATTTTAGGACTCTCTTCTAAAATCATGAGGAATCATGGCTATGGCTGCTCACAAAATTCTAGAATGGTAGAAGGAAGGCTGTAACTTGTTACAGTGAAGACCACATGCTTTGTAGGTGAACAGGTCAAGATGTAAAGCCAATCTTATCCTTTTTTTAAGCTTTTTTAATTTAAACATATAATGTAACCCCACCACCCTCTCCCAACCCCTCTCCCCCCCCACCCCCCTCAGTTTGTTTTATGACATTAAGAGTCTCTTTTGGTTTGTCTCCCTCCCGATCCCATCTTGTTTCATTTTTACTTTTCCTACCACCTTAACCCCCACCCCCCTTGCATCTCCACTTCCTCATATCAGGGAGATCATGCGATAGTTGTCTTTCTCCAGTTGACTTATTTTGCTAAGCATAATACGCTCTAGTTCCATCCATGTCGTCGCAAATGGTAAGATTTCATTTCTTTTGATGGCTGCATAGTATTCCATTGTATATATATACCACCTCTTCTTTATCCATTCATCTGTTGATGGACATCTAGGTTCTTTCCATAACTTGGCTATTGTGGACATTGCTGCTATAAACATTCGGGTACACGTGCCCCTTTGGATCACTATGTTTGTATCTTTAGGGTAGATACCCAGTAGTGCAATTGCTGGGTCATAAGGTAGCTCTATTTTCAATTTTTTGAGGAACCTCCATGCTGTTTTCCAGAGTGGTTGCACCAGCTTGCATTCCCACCAACAGTGTAGGAGGGTTCCCCTTTCTCCACATCCTTGCCAGCATCTGTCATTTCCTGACTTGTTCATTTTAGCCATTCTGACTGGTGTGAGGTGGTATCTCATTGTGGTTTTGATTTGTATTTCCCTGATGCCCAGTGAGGTGGAGCACTTATCCACCCCCTCACTTTCAATCTGGAGGTGTCTTCAGGTCTAAAATGAGTTTCTTGTAGGCAGCATATTGATGGATTTTGTTTTTTTATCCATTCTGAAACCCTGTGTCTTTTGATTGGGGCATTTAGCCCATTTACGTTCAGGGTAACTATTGAGAGATATGAATTTAGTGCCATTGTATTACCTGTAAGGTGATTGTTACTCTATATTGTCTCTGTTCCTTTCTGATACTACTTTTAGGGTCTCTCTTTGCTTAGAGCACCCCTTTCAATATTTCCTGTAGAGCTGGTTTGGTGTTTACAAACTCTTTCAGTTTTTGTTTGTCCTGGAAGCTTTTTATCTGTCCTTCTATTTTCAATGATAACCTAGCTAGATAAAGTATTCTTGGCTGCATGTTTTTCTCGTTTAGTGCTCTGAATATATCATGCCAGTTCTTTCTGGCCTGCCAGGTCTCTGTGGATAAGTCTGCTGCCAATCTAATATTTTTACCATTGTATGTTACAGACTTCTTGTCCCGTGCTGCTTTCAGGATTTTCTCTTTGTCACTAAGAATTGTAAATTTTACTATTAGATGGTGGGGTGTGGACCGATTCCTATTGATTTTCAGGGGTGTTCTCTGCACCTCCTGGATTTTGATGCTAGTTCCCCTTGCTATATTAGGGAAATTCTCTACAATAATCCTCTCCAGTATACCTTCTACTCCTATTTCTCTTTCTTCTTCTTCTGGAATCCCAATTATTCTAATGTTGTTTCGTCTTATGGTATCACTTATCTCTCGAATTCTCCCCTCGTGGTCCAGTAGTTGCTTGTCTCTCTTTTGCTCAGCTTCTTTATTCTCTGTCATTTGGTCTTCTATATCACTAATTCTTTCTTCTGCCTCATTTATCAGTAAGAGCCTCCATTTTTGATTTCACCTCATTGATAGCTTTTTTGATTTCAACTTGATTAGATTTTAGTTCTTTTATTTCTCCAGAAAGGGCTTTTATTTCTCCTGAAAGTATTTCTCTAACATCTTCCATGCCTTTTTCGAGCCCAGCTAGAACCTTGAGAATCATCATCCTGAATTCCAGATCTGACATATTACCAATGTCTGTACTGATTAGGTCCCTAGCCTTCGGTCCTGCCTCCTGTTCTTTTTTTTTTGGTGAGTTTTTCCACCTTGTCATTTTGTCCAGATAAGAATCCACTGTTCTGTGCTTGGCAGGGAGCCTGCTTCTCCCTCTGCCTCTGCCTGCCACTCTGTCTGCCTGTGCTCGCTCTCTCTCTCTCTCTAACAAATAAATAAATAAAATCTTAAAAAAAAAAAAAAGGGAATCCACTGTTCTCCTTGTTAAGCGAACTTGGTCTTGGCTGGATTTCTTTTTGATCTTCTGGGGGAGGGGCCTGTTGTAGTGATTCTCAAGTGTCTTTGCCCCAGGCGGAATTGCACCGCCCTTACCAGGGGCCGGGCTAAGTAATCCTCTCAGGTTCGCTTTCGGGAGCTTTTGTTCCCTGAACACTTTCCTTAGAGTTCCGGAGGACGGGAATGAAAATTGTGGCCTCCCAATCTCCGGTTCGGAGGAGCCGGAGGAGCCGAGAGCTAGGGGCCCCAGTCTTCAGTGCGCCTTCAGAGAAAAGCGTTTAATCACTCCCGTCTCCCCAGCCTCCGGCCGCGCTCGGAGACCGTGCTTGGAGAAAATCGTTCGTAATCAGTCCCGTCTCACTGGCTTCTGGGAGCGCTCCGAGCTCACCCAGCCTGTGACCAAGCGTCTCTGTCTCTGGCAGAGTCCCACCTGGAGTCTCCGAACCCTGTAGATCCCTGAGCTCTCCCGGGTCGGAGTCTCCCCGGATCTTGTGGGGACCCCTCGTACAGAGCACCGGCCCGTGTCACAGAGCACTGGCCTGTGTCACAGACCACGGCTCTAGGAAACCTTGGCTCTGTCTCCGCAGCTGGCTTCCCTGCTCTAATATCTGTGAGCTTTGCGACACTTAGAGACCGCCGATCCTTCTGTGACCCTGTGGGACCTGAGTCCACGCTGTCCCCGCGAGGTCTTCACCCCAGTTTAGCCTCTGGAGTGATGCCCCTCCCTGAAGCAGACTTTTAAAGGCCTGATTTTGTGCTCCGTTGCTCCGCCGCTTGCCGGGAGCTGGCCCCTCCCCCTGGGGTCTATCTTCCCGTTGCGTTGGATTCACTTTTCCTCTGGTCCTACCTTTTAGGAAGTGGTTGATTTTCTGTTTCTAGAATTGTTGTTTTTCTTCTCTTCGATCTCCTGTTGGATTCGTAGGTGTTCGGAATGGTTTGATAGGCTATCTAGCTGATCTCCTGCTGCCTGATGTCATCTCAGCCTGCTACTTCTCCGCCATCTTGACTCCTCTCAAGCCAATCTTATTCTTAACCAGAAGATTAAGTTTATGCAGTTTTCTAATCTGAGCTTCAGTTTTCTTATCTGTAAGATGGATATAATACTTCATAGGATTGTAATAGGGTTAAATAAGATATCTGTCTACATGTATAAAATATCAAGATATATATTATAAAGAATATACAATATATAAATATAAGATCTATTTATAAATAGATATAACCTTATTTGTAAGAGAGTGCCAAATCCTAACCACTAGACCACCAGGGAAGACCTTATAAATTTATTTGTAAATAGATGTATAAAATATAGAATATTATTGTATTACCTTATAGATATCATTCATAGCAGTTGAGATTCATCTTATTTGTAAATAATCTAAATTAAAGGAATAATTAAAGGAAGCCTAATAAAACTTTAGTCACCACCCAATAACTGCAATTGGCACTCTCTATTAAGTGGAAGTTTCTCTTTATCATTTTGCTTTTAAGAGAGAAATCTCTCAAAGCAACTTGATCTCAAGCACGTGATTTTAAAACCTTGTTCAAGGATCTTTCTTGAGATTGTAGCAATTCTGTTGGCATCTCTTCTTTTTTATCTCTATGGTTTTCCAAAAGCAATCGATCCTCAGAATGTTGACCTTTTAGCTACATAAGATAGCATCTCATCAATGATTATGTTTAAAACATGTACAGAGGCAGGAAACTAAACTCTTACTTTTTAAGATTCTTTCCCCAAAATGTTGACAGTTGAATCTTCAGTTTGTGAGCAAAGCACATTAATTAGTACCACCCATTCACTGAGCAATTTGATTAGATAAGATTTTACATTGTGCTTTACACACTAGGCCATAAACATAGGGAATTGGTTAATGTCAGAGATTTTTTTTTTAAGATTTTATTTATTTATTTGTCAGAGAAAGAGAGCACAAAGCAGAGGGAGCGGCAGGTGGAGAGGGAGAAGCAGACTCCCTGCTAAGCAGGCAGCCTGATGTAGGACTTGATCCCAGAATCCTGGGATCAGGACTTGAGCTGAAGGTAGACACTTAACTGAATGAGCCACCCAGGAATCCAGAAAATAATACTTTCTAAAAAGATATCTATAATGTTTTGAATGCTGTTCCCTTAATAGACCAGAGAAGATCTGACTCTATTGTTTTGCAGACATTCCCCTAATATTTTAAGATTATAAGGAAAGTATATCATAATTTCATATACCAGACTATCTCTTGGTATCCCTGGTTGAAGAGTGATACCATGAGCCTGAGATAGTCCATAGACCCTTATTAATAGCCCATGTGAAATCTAGGTTTATGTAATAGGCACTTTTTAGATTTAATGAAAGATCTTGACAAGAAGGAATGGCTATTCTTTTCCATCAGAGCATTGCAATTTGTCACTGTGCCACTTGGGGGCATCACTCCACCGTTGACATTTTTCATATACTGTGAATTTGTATATTTTAATTACAGTGCAAATACCACATTCTTTTATATTTTTATTGACTTTCTGCATTAGCTATGGAATTAGAAAAAAGCGACAGACATGACATTTAATTAATGTGTGTTTTGAGAGAGCATTCTTTTTGGCATAAAGATCTATCATTACTTTTTTAGTTATCACAGTGGAATAAAATTGTACTTAAAATGAGTCTTGAATGGTATAAAGGTTTTCTTTTATGCATTATGAAATTTATAAAACAATATTTGAGAATATTTTCTTTCATAATTATAGAAATTCTGCTCTAATAAATGTGAGGATATGGTAATGTTAACTCATATTTGTAAATATTGGTCTAATTCTACTTCATAATCTTATATTTTTGTTATGATGTCAGACTTTTTCTTTAAGCAGACCCTTAGATTTGGACGAGCTAAAAAATTCTTTGGACCTTAGTATAGTGCTTATAACTTAATAGAAAAGAGATGTTAAGGAAGTAGGCTTACCCTAAGATACATGATTAAACTTTTACATGATTACTTATACATGATTAATCATGGCCATGTTGCAGTGAATTTCAACATTCATCATATCAGCATAGAATTCTGATTATAATGGTGTTTTAAATTTAATCAACTTAAAATATAGTGACATTATTATTTAGAGTTGGTTTTGTGCTAGTCTTTTTGTCAACTCCTAAGTATTTATGTATTAAAGCTTTGCTTTGTACTAAGCACCAGTGAGGAGACTGAAGCAATAGCAGCTAAGGCTTGGCCTCAGGAGCTTCCCGTGTAGAAGAAAGATGCAATTAACATACATAAAACAACTAGCAAACAATATAATAATATTATAAATAAGTATTATTTATAATATAATAAATATTATAAATATTATAATATATTAATTATAATATTATAATATAATAAATACTATAAATATTATAAATAATACTTATTTATACTATTATAGTAATATTATAAATAAATAATAATATAAACATCTGTGTGGCAGGTTGTTCTCAAAGATGTTGGCCACTGTCCAGATTCCTTCGTAGCTACCTATGGTCTTTATTTTACTGGTTTCTGTGCATTATCAAGAGCTTTCATTTTTTTCCCCTTTGGTCCTGTCCATGTAAATATCCAAATATTTCCTTCTTTATTTAACTTGTACCCACACATTGGCCTTTGCCTAAGCATGTCAACATGGTTATCATGGAAATAATTTCTCTCTCCACAAAACATTTCTTCTCAGTATCAAATGTCTACAGCAGACAAGGACTGGAGTTAAATTGGAAGATTTACCAAGTCCTTAGAGAAATGTCCTGGGTGAGCTTTTGGGCCTGTAGCAGAGCAGATTTTTAGAAGTCCTAACAGACATATTTCCCACTCAGCCACAGAAACAGAATGGAGGAGACAAGGCTAAGAATTGCTGATAGAATTAGTCACATTGACAGCAGAGGGGAGAGGTCCTTAGATCCTAAGAGTGTGGGAGGTGAAAAGTCATAAAGGGGTAACAATAATAATAAAAATAAATAAAAACCCACAACAGTCTGGGTCCATTATTGTCAGATAGCTCTCTTAAGTCCAGTCTCTCCTGAGAACATCTTAGACTTGTGGCCCAGTTCCAGAATGTTCTTTTGAGATACAGTCACCAATGGGGATGGGGCCAAGGGGGTCAGGATCTTTGAAGGACAAAACCATCACTAAAGTACCACACTAGGATCCAGTCTTCAGTTTTTCATCTTAATATACCTAGAGATGGTCAGTGTTGGTAGGGGCTCATGTTAACTAAATTCAGACAAAGACAGATCTGTAAATCATGGTGCCATTTTTAAACAAAAGATTTTATTTATATATTTAACAGACAGAGAAAGCACAAGCTGGGGGAACAGCAGACAGGGGCAGAGGGAGAAGCGGTCTTCCCCGCTGAGCAGGAAGCCTGATGTGGGGCTCGATCCCAGAATACTGGGATTATGACTTGAGCTGAAGGCAGACACTTAACCTACTGAGCCACCCAGGTGCCCATGATGCCATTTTTAAATTCAGGGCCTAGAATGAATAGTATCTCTTTTCATGCACCCTTCCACCATTTTCTGACACGAGTTCTGGAGAAGCTGAGTATCTAATCAGAGGTGAAAATATAACCAAAACGAAGTAGGGGGAATAATTAGGCTGTTTGCTTAAGCTAAATAGAGGATCTCTTCCTCGTGACAGGGAACATTGTTCCAAAATGACCATTTTTCTCAGAACTGTCAGACCCAGGGTGTATCTCAGGAATAGCTCTGGGATGCGCATACATTCAGTTATCTTTACAGTACCTCCTTTTCCTATAATGAAAGACATGTGCATACATTTTATAAAAGTGCAAGTGTGGATAAAGTGGGAAAATAATCTATAATCCTGCCACCCAACTTCTGGTCTCTCTCTGTGTTGACAAATATTTATTCACTCTTTCTAAGGAAACATATGGCATTGGTCACTATGGCTCCCTCAGAGATAAGACTGAAGGGGACTTAATTTTCACTTTGTGTACATTTGGAATTTTGTGCCATGTGTAAGATTAAAAAAACAACAACACCCACAGAATAAATAAAAATAAAAACAAAGAAACCTCCACACGTTCATTCAACAACCATTGATCAATATTTGCTGATCACCTGCTCTTCAAGGAGTCAGGTGGATCTCAACCTTGGCCAAAGAATGGAATCATAGTATTTTAAAAATACATGTTCAAAAAAAAAAAAAATACATGTTCAAGTCATAGCCCAGTATGTTGTTTTAGTTGGGCCACACCAAAGATTTTGAGATTTGGATTTTTGAGAGCCTCCTGGTGATTTGAATGTGCAGCTAGACTTTGGAATATCTGTTCTAGTGGAAGAGAAGAACACTAATTGTATAATCATAAGCATAAAAGTAATTATAAGCTGCCATAGCCACTGTAAAAGAAAGTCTTGGTTGCTGTGAAGTGTGATAGACCCATGGAAGCTGGCAGCATGGTGCTGGACGAAGCATGGCTTCCTTATAATGTGTTGTTTCCACCGAGACCTGAAGGATGATTAAGAACAAGCCAGTGGTTTTCTCACTTCATTAGGCATCAGAATTGCCTGGAGGACTGTTAAAATGCAGATTGTGGGGCTCAACTCCCGGAGTTTCTGATTTAGCAAGTCTAGGTGGGCCTGATAATTTGCATCCCTACCAGCTGTTGCTGCTGGCCTGCAGACTATACTTTGAGGATCACTGAACTAGACAAAAGGGTGGGAGGATAGTTCCATTCAGTGTATGTATAATTTTCCATCTTTTTTCTTTTTAAGCACTAAAATATAGGTATTTTCCCAGGTTACTAAGTACTCTTAAAAGTGTCATTTTTAAATCCTCACATAATAGTCCATTGTATGGCATTGATATCAGTTCCCTCTTGTTGGATATGTTGATTCTGGTAACCTTTTTGAAGCAGAAGTAAAAAAAGTGTTGTACCTTTCAGCATGCTCAGAGATTTAATATAATTATTTTTCCAGCATATCCTTTCTGACAGTGGTATAACCCTGGAAAACTAATGAAGAACCAAGCTTCAATCACTGAGAAATGGTGGGCATTCTGTGCCATTCCACTGAGGCATATTTGGGCCGGTTATGAATTATGACCACATTTGCTGATATGCTCAGTTGTAATTAGAAAAAAAGGACTTCATCCATTTTCAAATTTATTTTTGACACAGTGAGGAGTAGAGAAATCAGTTTCCATGTTGTGTGGAATGAACTTGAAAAGACTTCCTTCCTTCCTTTTTTTTTTTTTTTTCATTAACATATAATGTATTATTAACCCCAGGGGTACAGGTCTGTGATTCATCAGTCTTACACAATTCACAGCGCTCACCATAGCACACACCCTCCCCAATGTCCATCACCCAGCCCCTATCCCTACCCCCAATCCCCAGCAACCCTCAGTTTGTTTCATGAGATTAAGAGTCTCTTACAGTTTGTTTCCCTCTGTGGTTTCATCTTCTTCCATTTTTCCCTCCCTTCCCTTATGATCCTCTGTCTTGTTTCTCAAATTCCTCATATCAGGGAGATCATATGATAATTGTCTTTCTCTGAATGACTCATTTCACTTCACATAATACTCTCTAGTTCCAGCCACCTTGTTGCAAATGGCAAGATTTCATTTTTTTAATGGGTGCATAATATTCCATTGTATATATACATATATATGTGTGTGTATATACTACATCTTCTTTGTCCATTCATCTTTTGATAGACATCTAGGCTCTTTCTATAGTTTGGCTATTGTGGATGTTGCTGCTATAAACATTGGGGTGCATGTGCCCCTTCAGATCACTACATTTGTATCTTTGGGGTAAATATCCAGTAGTGCAATTGCTGGGTCATAGGGTAGCTATTTTCAACTTTTTGAGGAACCTCAATTCTGTTTTCCAGAGTAAAAGCCTTTCTTTCTGTGTATAAGTTTTCACTGTTTATAAAAAGGGACACTTTTCCTCTTAGCAAATTAATAAATTGATTATAGTAGCCTGACAGTGTCAAAAAATAATTAAAAATGAGTAGTAGTTCTTATCAGAATGTGTAGATTTTTATAATATTTGGAACAAGCTTCCAGTGCCTCAGAATGTGAGAGTAATTTTCTGCTATTTAATAGCTGGTAGCATTCAGCAAAGCTAGTGCATATATATTGCACCTACTGATACCTTTTTTATGGATTTTCTGTCTGATCGAATCATTTTAACATATCTTTCCTTTCAGTTTTGACTCATTCTAAACAAAACATTAATGGATTTAATGAGTCCAACTTTGAGCTTATTTTATGTACTCTTATTAAAGCTATTATTTCTAGGGTGTTCTCCCCAGTGGGTATCTGTGATGGGAGGACCAGTTATTGAGTAGGCTGAGTTAGTTTAGTAGGATTCAGTGGTTATGCAGTGGAGTTATGAAAACACTTGGGAGAAAACTAATGATTTCTTTCTATTTTGCCCTGCCAGAAGACAGTTTTCATTGTAGTGATCAGTTCTTTCTCCCTTAAAATCTTTGATCTTTCGAGAGAGATTATAATATGAAAGCATATTAAAATTTCTTTTAAAACAGCTCATGTTCTGGAGGATCATGTGCATCAGTTCCTGTTAGGTAAATGTGGGAAGGGTTAATTTGAACTTGGACTTCACTCTGGGCTTCACCACCTGTTCTCTGTCTGTAATAAAGTCAAGCCCCTGAGCTTCTGGCCATCTTACAACATTTAAGGTTTGGGAGATAGAAAGGAAAAAGAGAGAATAAAATGCAAGGGTGCATAGTTACTTTGACTTACCTCAATCATGGTAATGAAGTCAACATTTTGGGGTAAATGATTTACATTTTCCTGAGGCTGCTTTGTTGCATATATTAGCATAAAAGAAGCCACGAACTTCTTTTCTGGTTTTTAATATTTACCAATGAGACATGACTAATAAATAAAATATTTTAGGATGAGTAGGATGTAGGGAACCCCTGAGTTTCATTTTGGCTTGGGCAAAAGCCTGCTTTGAAGACTGACTCACCAAGCATTTTAGAAAGAAGAAAAACAGCTCACAAAAAGCCTTTTTTAAAAAATGCTTTTTTTCTTGCATTGCTATTTTTTGAAAGAAAATAAAAGTGAATTATTGAAAATACCACAGATAGATTTTTTTTTTAGATTTTATTTATTTGACACAGAGAGAGAGATCACAAGTAGGAAGAGAGGCAGGCGTAGGGGTTTGGGGGAAGGAGGCTCCCCGAGGAGCAGAGAGCCTAATTCAGGCTCCATCCCAGGACCCTGGGACCATGACCCGAGCTGAAGGCAGAGGCTTAACCCACTGAGCCACCCAGGCGCCCCACAGATAGATTATTGACAAGAAAAGAGTGTAAGCAAATATGGCATATTTATTAGATTTTTAGACTGTTTAAATTCTTTGCTTATTCTACTCTGTTCTTCTGATGTATTGTTTTGTTGGATTTGTGAGCAGGAAAGCTAGTGGTTTTGCCAACACTGAATAATGCCCTTGGAAATAAGGAATATTATTCATTTAAATATATGAGATGGGAGCTATCTAAGTTATTTTGGTAAATAATAATTTAAAAATGTAACTGGATATGCTGCTCCCTTTACACTGTCATGGTTGGCTACCCCAAATTTTTAAAATATAAGATTTGCATAAGCCTATTATTTTAAATGTTATTTTGTCTCATTTATTCAATAAGTGAAATTTTTAAAAAGATTTTATTTATTTATCAGAGAGAGAGAGATAGAGAGGGAGGGAGCTTACAAGCAGGGGGAACAGCAGGCAAAGGGAGAAGCAGGCTCCCTGCTGAGCAAGGAGCCTGATCAGGGACTTGATCCCTGGACCTTGGGATCATGACCTGAACCGAAGGCAGATGCTTAACTGACTGAGCCACCCAGGCATCCCCAATAAGTAAAATATTTTAAGGATGAGTGAATAATATGCAAGAACAAAACTTTATGTGTACAGTATAGTTCAACTCCCGCCCCAACCCAATCAAAAAGGACTTTTCTTCAGGGAGATGAACTGATTTTCAGTGGATTCCAGAGGAAACTCAGTAACCAAATCCAGGGTTTTTAATAGTTGCTATCAGAATATTTTTCAATATTTAATCTCTAACTTTAATTTCTTGACCCAAAGCAAGCATGATAACCTTAAATATAATCTGTAACTAGCCCTTCTTGGTTTTGGTTCTTTTCAAGCAGACTTCTTGTGAGACTTTTTTCTCCAATAGCTTTTGGTGAGTCAGGCTGCCCAGCTCGATGCCTGACACACAGCAGGTGATTCCCCTGTATCTGTCACTAACTGAAACAGGATCAGCTGAGGGAGGCATCTTTTCTCAGTTTTTCCCTTTCTGAACTGATCTGGTTCCTTTTTTGACACATGCATTGACTTGTGGGCAATTTTGGTTAGCACCCACCCTTATAACTATTTTGAAATGAAAATTCGCATTGTGATTATCATCCACCTTTAAAGAACTTGGAATGAGATACATCTATGATGTAAACGTCAAAGAAATGAGAAAGTGGAAAGCTCTCAGGTTAAAATTAGTTTCTGGGTCACTTTATTACTCTTGAGCCAATTTTCCTGGGAAAAAAAGTTGAGTTGCCATGACATCCATTTCTAAGTAGTGAATTTAGTGTGATGTACTTGACTTAAAAGTCAACAGGGGAGAAACACAACCCTTATGTTACTATTAGTTTCTTGGCCAGTTATTTTTAAGCTTAGTTTTTGGGACTAGTGACTTGTAGTGATTTGGAACTAGTGACTTGTAAGTTTATATTTATATAGGAAATAGACACAGTTGATACCACAATGTTCTAAAAGTTAGTTTGTATGCTACACTAATTATGTACTGTATAAATAATTTCATGTAATATTAAAAATAAGCAGTCAATGTTATATGACATTCATTGCTTTAAAATACCATGAAACTGGGACTCCTGAGTGGCTCAGTTGGTTGAGCGGCTGCCTTCGGCTCGGGTCATGATCCCGGCGTCCTGGGATCGAGTCCCACATCGGGCTCCTTGCTCGGCGGGGAGCCTGCTTCTCCCTCTGCCTCTGCCTGCCACTCTGTCTGCCTGTGCTCGCTCCTGTTCTCTCTCTCTCTCTCTCTGACAAATAAATAAATAAATAAATACCATGAAACTGAATTTCTATTCCATACGTTAACAAGAACATAATCCTTTTTTATTTCTCAGCTGCTTTCATGGCCCCTATTACCTGATACTTATAAGTATGAATGAACAATTATGAAACCTTTGACATGCTGTAGGACATACTTGGTACAGCAGTGCTTTTAGTAATTATGTGAAAACCCACCTGAAGTTTTAGTTATTGAAAAAGCAAACTCTGGGCATGAGGAAACTTTTGGGGATGATGGCTTGCTCATTATCATGATTGTGGAGATGGTGTCATGGTCATATCCATATGTCAAAATTTATCAAATTATGTATATTAATATGTGTAGTATTCTATATATCAATTTTACCTTAATAAATGTGTTTAAAATATAAAACCTGGACTATGATATGTGAAAACCTCTCAGATTAATAAACTGGTTGATTTTTCAGTTGCTAATGATAACCATCATGAAATTTGATAGTTTAAGCTGAATGTTGCTTTCTAATCTTTGGGTTCAGACCAGTCATCTTCTAGTTTTTTACTCAGAGAAAAACTATAGGCTTTGCTTTTCATGACCTTTATTGAGCAAGCGAAGAAGGAAATTTAAATAGTATGTTGATCCTCTTGTCGTGTTCTAGGTTTCCAAATTTCTAAGAGTAGAAAACTTGTAATATTGAAGCTTTGATTAGAATGTGTCTGGATGTTATATGCACCTGATGAATCACTAAATTCTACCCCTGAAACTTAAGCAATATGTATTACCTAATAATTACCTAATAACACTTAAATTGGATTTAAATAAAAATTTTTAGAAAAAAGAATGTGTTTGGGTGTCAGCTTCCTCAGCTTCTCCCATAAAACGTGGACACTCAGCATTTTCATTAAAGCTTGATTGACATTTCCACTTCTCTATTAGTTTTAGTTTGGAGAAACCCTTAAACACCTAGTTAGGTTCTTTGCCTTCCATTAGGGAAAATTTGAAGAAGATTTTTGGTCTAGTAGCTCTCCATTGCCTCACTTCTTCTCTCCCATCTCAGTGGCCTTGCACAAATGTAGATACTGTGGATTTGGGGGCAAGATCAGCCAGGCTACTTTTTACAATTGGATTTGCCATTTGCTGATCAGCTGCTTTTAACTCATGTTCTCTTTCAAAGATATTTCAGTACAATGATTATTGAGCTCTAATGAGAAGTTTTATTATTTTTAGAATTGTTTTACAAAGGAAAGTTGTAAGAAGAATCAATGACATGCAATTTGCAAGGCTGTTTAACAATACTTAGGGAAGTAAAGCATTTGGGTATTTGATATGGATGAGACTTGACATATATCTGTTCAGAGGTGACTTTTAGCAAGCCTTACTGTCTTTAAAGAAGTTGAGTTTTGAGCTCATAAGGCTGAATTACATTCAGAAGTTTTTGAAAACTGAGAAAAGCAGATAATTTTCTCAAGGTAAAGCTTATATTGGCATTATTTAGCTGGCATAATCATAAAAACTGTGTTTGTTTGTATGTATATACAGACATACACACGAAAAATATATGTTTACACAAGTGTGTGTGTGTGTTTGTGTGTGTGTTTAGACATACATTCTTGATTTTACACCATTTTGGTTCAACAGTAGTTTCAGCAGCAAAGGTTGTACTCGCCTGATAACAAATATCCTTCTTTGTTGGATGAAGAAGTCAGGGCTCACTCAGTATTTCATAACTACACTTAGACACTAGAGTATCCTCTGGGGATTTCTACTTTATAAAAATTCAGAAGGCATCAGTATGGCCCCTCGTTGAAAAGCCCACACTGAGAGGCACTAACTACACCCATGCCTCTGCAGTGTGGGGTAATTGTGGGTTGTCCCCTCCGCAGCTGCTGCTGGCTTGTGTTATGCCATTAGCTAGACTCACTCCAGGATTCCTTGGAAACTGTGTGCCTGCCTGAATAATTTATTACCCAGTGATCAATTATTCATTACTCATTATTACAACTGCAGTAAAACCTAAGACCTAAAGGTGGAATGTCTCTGCCACTTATGAATATCCAGCAGATCATCTGGAGATTGCAGTAGAGTTTGAAGTCCACACGCTTGCCACTGCCTGTTTGTTTCGCTGGAGGGATTCCAGAGAGAACAGCCTTCTGAAACGGAATCAGAACCGAGGAAAGCAATAACAGATGACTCCCTCCCTGATGGTTATGTTGTGTTGGTTCATCTAGTCACACTGTTTATCTTTTTAATTCTGGCCTTATTTATGCCGAGAAATAAAATTTCAGTTTAAGAGAATTTTGGAGACATTTATGTCACTGTTGGTTTATTAAATCACTTTTAGGAAGTAAACAAGGATACAAAACTTATTCTCAGAATATCTTTTTTTTTATTTTTTTATTTTTTTAAATTTTATTTAAGCTTTTTTTTTTATTTAAACATATAATGTAACCCCCCCAACCCTCTCCCAACCCCTCTCCCCCCCACCCCCCTCAGAATATCTTTTGGGGTATAAAATGCAGGTACATATAGTATGTTTTATTGACATTAGTCATGCTGTATTTGTTTGTTCCATTAGAGTTATATTTGTGTTGTATTTTATTTGTTGGACCATATCTTTAATATAAATAAATGGCACATTTTTTCACATATATAGAAAGCATTTTAATCAAAGTACTATGAAAGTATAACCAAAAGAAGCCTAATTGTTATTTTTTTTACTCAAGAAGTATAATAGGAAATTTTTGGCTTAAACTAGATGGGTTATTCCTATTTTTAAAATCATCACCAAGCTTTTAAAAATGCGTTGAAAATACTTGGGAGAGTTTGAAATTCTACTACTTTGGGCTATGAAGCAGAGGTTTGCCCTTGGGGTTTGCCTTGCGCTTGAACATTCTGGCATGGAAGAATGGGTAGAATTCTGTAACACTTCACACTTGGGGTTGTGATTTTAGTTATGTGCTATTTTCTGTATGGCCACTTTTTTTTTTTTTTTTTTAAAGATTTTATTTATTTATTTGACAGGGAGAGAGAGAGAAGGAGAGAGAGAGATCACAAGTAAGGTGAGCAGGCAGAGAGAGGGGGGAAGCAGGCTCCCCACTGAGCAGAGAGCCCGATGCGGGCCTCGATCTCAGGACCCCAAGATCATGACCTGAGCCGGAGGCTGAGGCTTAACCCACTGAGCCACCCAGGTGCCCCTGTATGGTCACTTCTAAAAGTAAGTTAGTACTGATTTTGTGCATCAGAGTTCTAACCCCAGCTTATAGATGAAAGTTCCCAACTGTTAAGCATTTTTTAGTAGAGGTTCCAGATTTTTTTTGTGTTGATGTTGGTTCTTCAAATGGAATGAAGACTATATGTTCAAGCAAGTCTTAAATGGCCTAAACCTATGTCCTTCACACTGAACCATGTATATATGATTTCCCAGATGATCCACCAAGCAGGAATTTAAATATGTATATACTTTAACTAGTCTAAAAACATAAGGATATTTAAAAAAAAATTTAGGTCATATGTGAATATGTCACAGAGTGAAAATTTACATGATTTTAAAATGTTTAATATAATTTAACTAGGTTACACATTCATATGGCTCAAAAAATATCAAAAAGTATACTGTTCAAAGTCTCTTCTCATCCCTGTCCTCTTTTTCTGAGTTCCATCTTCTTCTCCAAAAAGTAACCACTATTAAGAATTTCCTATTGATTTTTCCAGAGTTGCCATATGCATATATAAGCAACTCTGGAACTCTTATTTTTGTCCCTTTCTGATAACAGTTCTATTTTGTGCTTTTTTTCATATGCCAGAATATCTTGGAGCTTTTCTCATGTTAATATTAAAGAATGTTCCCATTCTTTGTTTTAACAGCTATATAGTCTATTCCACTATATGGCTCTACTTTAGTATATTCACTTTCCTGTTGATATACACTTGGATTGTTGTTATTAAAAACCCTGCTGCAGTGAATAATCCAGAACATTTGTCATTTCACAAACATGGCACTATTTGTTGCACGAATATTAAAAACAAAGCATGAGATTTCAGAGACATGTCCTACATTTGGCAGTCCCATCTCAGGGGTCTGAGTTCATCCTTCTTTGCTATTAGAGGTACTTTGCTGGAGAAGTTTGAGAGACACCACTGGAAACTTGTTATTGAGGTCTAGTGGTAGGATGATTTTTCACTTTCTGAAATAACTTTGCTGTGAAGTGATAGTGACAACAATGTTACTTTGTTATCCTGTGATTCCTGGAGGTGATGTAAGAAAATATGTGTAAATCTGGTAGCACATTATTTATAAGCAAACATCACATAAAATTATCTAGTTTACTTGTAGGGAATTTGATATAATGAAACGTTGATAGCTATGAAGTACTAAATGCTGGTACCTTTGAAAATGTTAATAGGTGTTCTGTATAAAAAGGAGATCCATGATTAAGTAAGTTTAGAAAACACTTGGTTCCACAAAGTGAAACCATTTTTTTTTTTTTCCAAGAGATTTTCCAAAACTTGTTAACCACTGAACTCCCTTTTTTTCCAGGCCACTCTTACTAGCCCTAGTATAGCAAGGAGCCCAATTTAGGAAATATTACCCATGTTGGACACCATGGTGCATGTTGAAGTTAGTGATCCTAAGCATATGTGGTATTTAAATTTACAAAAGATTGAGTAAGGGCAGTATAAAGGAAAGTCACTATTTTGAAGATTTTTAAAAATTATTTATTTATTTGACAGACAGAAATCACAAGTAGGCAGAGAGGCAGGCAGAGAGAGAGAGGAGGAAGCAGGCTCCCTGCTGAGCAGAGAGCCCGATGCAGGGCTCAATCCCAGGACCCCGGGACCATGACCTGAGCCGAAAGCAGAGGCTTTAACCCACTGAGCCGTCCAGGCGCCCCAGAAAGTCACTATTTTGAAACTGACCGTCATGAACAGCAGATGGTGGTAATGTAACATGCAGACCAACTATTAATACATGGAAGTGTTTCCAATGACAGTATTAATTCAGGGTCCATAATGTCATCCTCACCTAATTACAGTCTACCAATATTTTAATTTCACTGGTTAAATGAGTAAAAGGCTAAAAACATGTCATTAATATACTTCTAATTTCTTCCTAGGAAAAGCACAAGTTGGCTAAGAAATAAATTTGGGGAAATCTTTTTATTTCTCAGAACATTTTAACTGGCATGGTTTGGTTTTTCTTCTTATCTTTGTATTTGATGGACATTTCCTAGTTTATGGGTACACAAAGATGTATGTGTGCTCTGTCTTGAAAGAAAAAGCCATATTTTAACCAAACTTAACTCTCTACTGTCCATAACAATGGCAAAGAGCAGTTTCATTCAACAAGCATCTAGTTGATAGCTGTCCAAGAGATGAAACAGCTATAGTCATTGTCCTCCAGAGAACAACGTTAGGGCTAAAAAACTCAAATAGCTCTATCAGAGGGGCCATGGGGTGAGAGGGGTCAGGGTCTCTGAGAAACTGAGAGAAATATGGGTCACTTTCATTCTTCTGAGGTCTATTAAATATTAAACTGTGTAAAACCAGGCAACAAAAAAATGTGGTGTTTCAATTTAAATTTAACACCAGAAAAATTTAATATGTAAAAATGCAATGTACTGTGACTATATTGCTCCCAGGGTAATTATAGAATTAATACAGATTTTAATTCTAGTGTATTACAGTTAGGGTGGCCCGGAATTGGGAAAAACATTTTCCGATCTGTCAGTGTGTCTGTGCAACAGAGGGTGTAATCTGGCTTGGAGCTCTTGTCAACAGTCAACATTTGAAGCCCTTCATGAATCTGCAGCACTGAACAAAAGGCCATTTTGGCCACTATAGGATAAGCCCTGATACAAAAGATAAACCTAGAGGAAATGCAGGGAGAGGAGGCTCTCCCAGTGAAGGACATCTGGACCTATGTGATGGACATGGAATTGCTGAAAATGGCCCAGGGATGAGTGTTTCCTAATATGTGAAACCATAGTTTGAAATGACCCGTCAGAGGTACACTTGGGCAGCATCGCACCCTGTCCCTGCCACCTCCTCACTCCAAGTTGGTTAAACTTGCTTTACTTCTACTGTAGCAGAAAGACCATCCCCAGGCAAGGGTGATATCTTAATAAATAAGCCAGGCCATGTCACCCCTGGGGTCAGGAGAGCCATGACATCTTCCTCTTCCCTGGGTGGGAAGGGATCACTTTTTTTTTCTTTTAAAGATTTTATTTATTTATTTGACAGAGATCACAAGTAGGCAGAGAGGCAGGCAGAGGGGAAAGCAGAGAGAGGGGGGGAAGCAGGCTCCGCACCAAGCAGAGAGCCTGCAAAGATGCGGGCTCGATCCTAGGATCCTGGGATCATGACCTGAGCCGAAGGCAGAGGCTTAACCCACTAAGCCAGCCAGGTGCCCCAGGGATCATTTTTTTGATTTGAAGATCTGTCACTTCAGGTTCTTCAGAAAAAAAAAAAAAAAAAAAAAAGGGATCCAAGTACTTAGTACAACAGAATCATTCAGTCAGTAACAGGAAGCAGTCTTTACCTTAAGTAACCTACAGTGTGAACGCCATCATTCAGTCTTTGGTGAATGGGTAGCTTGCTAACAATATCAGGTGCTGTGCTAGGCATGGGATAAAGCAACAAGCACACTGAGTCAAGTTCTTGGGAAGCGATCATTCTGGTGGGGCTATGGAGAGAGAGCGAGAATGAGTAGTGCTATGAGAGATAGTGATTTGAGTGCTGTGGAACAAAATAAAGTGGAAAGAGGATAGGTGCGGTGGGAGTGTGTCTGTCTGCTAAATACTAGTATATTGTATTATGTTTAGTAATGTAAAATGATAGTGAATAGTGACTGACAGGGCGCATGGGTGGCTCAGTCGGTTAAGCGTCTGCCTTCAGCTCAGGTCATGATTCCAGGGTCCTGGGATCAAGTCCAGTATCAGGCTCCCTGCTCAGTGGGAAGCCTGCTTCTCTCTCTCCCCGTTCATGCTCTCTGTCACTATCTCTGTCTCTCTCAAATAAATAAATAAAATCTTAAAAAAAAATAGTGACTGACAGAAACATCCAAGACAAAAGAGCATTAGAAGGAATTTTGTAGCAAAACCTATCACTAAAGCTTGTTTTTCAGTAGCAGGATAAAGCCTTTTTTCCATATGCTTATGTTTCTGTGTCTGGGCAATAGTGCACAGAGACCAAGTATGCTTTGTGTTATTCAGTTCCTTTTCCCTGGAGAGTTGGAGCCAGGGTAATAAGGAGGACTGTGTGTTCAGAGAAGTGGCACTCAAGTTTTTTTTCTTTTTTTTTTTCTTTCTGAAGAGCTTTAACTTCATTTAACTGCCCTGAGGTCACTGGAGACTTTTATAAAATCTCTGGCTGGCACCTCTCTCCATGTCTACTCATTGTGTATCTTTCTCTGCTCTGAAGAAGAGCTTTGACACTGGATGAATGGATGCCATGGAAATGGGATGGGGAGGTCTCAGGGGGGATAGCTGCACCTGCTCCTGCCCTTGGGTCTAGGGTCTTCCTAGATATGTTAGGAGTTTTGTATTTTCAGAGGGACATTGAGTTTTCCAGGCTTTGGCTTCATTCATTGACTGAAAAGATTTTGTTTCTACCTCACTGGCCAACACACTTAGTATTTTTTCCCTGGCTATTGTCAGTGATGTGGAGGCGCTCAGGAAATTCCTTCAGTTGGGTCCTGAAAGTCTCCAGATACCTTCATTAATGGTTTCTTTTGGGAAGCAGATAGATCTAATGTGCAGTGACTACTGTTTATTATTATTTTTTAAAAAAAGATTTTATTTATTTATTTATTTGACAGAGAGAGACACAGTGAGAGAGGGAACACAAGCAAGGGGGGTGGGAGAGGGAGAAGCAGGCTTCCCACAGAGCAGGGAGTCCGATGTGGGGCTCGATCCCAGGACCCTGGGATCATGACCTGAGCCGAAGGCAGACACTTAACGACTGAGCCACCCAGGTGCCCTACTGTTTATTATTCTTAAGTCTAACCCTGAGGTATGGGTGCCCCACCTCCTAAAATATGGGCTATGTATTTCTGTGAGGGAGAGCATACAGTATTTGAAACTCTTTACGAGTAAAGTCCCTCTTGGTCAGAAATCATGGCAGTGTGCTACCTATGGTGCTGGTAGAGATAGAGAGAAGCTTGCTATTGTATGTCCAGATATAGAGCTGGATCATCAAGGGTCCCCAGTTTCTTCCTTGAGAGAAGATAATAAAGACGGTCAAAGCAGATGCCCTCCACAGAGGCAGGCAGCCTCTCCTGTTCTTGGTCCCCCATTTGAGGGAAAGAGAAATCAGCTCCGGATCAGGGTTTTTCAGATACTGAAGAATGCACTTTTCAGAGGTCTGAAAGCTGTTGGTGTAATATCTAGGTCTTGCTTAACATTGTGTTTTATGTGAGTAAAACCCATTAACTCAGCTCCATCTCTTAATGTCTCAAAATTTCCATCCCAGTTCCCTTAAATAACTTATACTATAATATAGACAAGAGAAGGAAATCACCCCTAACTTTAGATCTGGAGACAGTCATACCTGTTTGTCCCTGATCCTCACAAACATGTCCATTCTGGGTGACAGGAACTGTCCCAGGGTACAGCTGAGGTGTTATGGAGAGGTGAATAGTTCAAATCTAAGGTGTGCTAGAGAACTGAGACCAAATATAAGATTTCCTGGATCTCCACTAAGGATTGAACCATTACATTTTGAAAGCAAATTCCAATTAATTAAAGGTGAAGTTCTAAATTTTCTTTTGTCTTAATTTTCTGTGAATATAAAGTCAATCAAGGTTGACCCAGAAAATACCAGACATTGTCTTTTTATATTGTTTCCCATTAATAATAGTAGAACTTTACCTTTTAAAAAGAAAAAGTACTTAAACTGCACCGCTGTGTTTGATTTTGCAGTAGTTCTATAAGGACGGCTTGTATAAAAAAGTTTTAAAAAAATTCCAGGTAAACTACAAGGTATTACTGATCTCTAGTTTAGGAGAACCTTTAATTGATGCTGAAAAGGCATTTTCAATTTATTTTAAGCATTATTTTTCTTGGTTCCTATGAAAATATGTTTTATTGTTTTATTTCTTTTTAAGATTTTAATTACTTATTTGACAGCAAAAACACAAAAGTAGGAGGAGAGGCAAGGGAGAAGCAGGCTCCCCATTGAGCAGGAAGCCCTATGTGGGGCTCAATCCCAGGACCCTGAGATCATGACCTGAGCTGAAAGCAAATGCTTAACCCACTGAGCCACCCAGGAACCCCTGAAAATATGTTTTAGGTAATCTAAACTACTATGAGTTGCTTCAGATTTATTTCAGGGAGCTGGAGATTCAAATACAAGAAGAAACTTTATTATATACATTAATTTTATTTTTTACACACATTCTTAAAGAGGGTGAAACCATTATGACTTAATAGTCTTATTTTGCTGACATAAGGTGTGCCTTGGTGGTTCAGTTGGTTATTTTGCTGACATAAATCAGAATTTTAGAAGTGTAACCCACAAGAAATAAACCTGATTTTAAAATGTAATAAAAAAACCCATCAGACAGTCTTGTCATTCACTGAAGTTGTAAGATATATGTGTTAAATTGCACTTATATCCAAGTAAGCACACAGTAGATTCCCATCTGATTGGCTTTTTCTCCTGACTCTAGAGTTATTATTATTATTTTTTATTTGACAGACAGAGATCACAAGTAGGCAAAGAGGCAGGCAGAGAAAGGGGGAGAAGCAGGCTTCTTGCTGAGAGCCCAATGCGGGGCTCGATCCCAGGACCCTGGGACCATGACCTGAGCTGAAGGCGGAGGCTTTAACCCACTGAGCCCCACACTGAGTGCCCCCCCCCCCAATTTTAAAGCGGCCCCACTGGTAGTAGCACTGTTCTGAGCACCTGATTTGCTTCAACAGATAAAGATGTTTCAGTTCCTTTAAATGTTCCCATGACCTCTTGACTTCCTCATTTGTAATCATTGTCTTGTAACCTTTCTATGTCAAAAGCATTGATAGCAGTGATAGACACATAGAGGATTGGCAGGTTTGAGCCCTTTCTCACTTTATCAAATGTGTAGAAGTAAAATAGACCCAGTGACCAAGAATGTGGTTGGTTAGCAAGAGTCAACTATAAATAGCTTTTATGTTTGAATAACATAGGCAGGACTGGCTGCATAATTTGTGGGGCCTAGTACAGAAGAAAATGCAGGGCACTTTGTTAAAAATTACTAAGAATTTCAAGCCAGTGATAGCAGAACATTAAACCAAGCACTGGCCCTTCTAATTATTGGTAACAATTTCACTTCTAGATGTACACCCAAAAGAAAACATATGTCCACGTAAAAACTTGTACACAAGTGTTTAGCAGCATTATTTATTATAGCCCCAAAGTGGAAACAACACAAGTGTCCATCAGCTGACAAATGGATAATAAAATTTAGTGTGTGTGTGTACACATATCTGTATCTCTATACAATGGAATATTATTTGGCCATGAAAAGGAATGAAGTACAGATAAAACATGGATGAACCTTGAAAACATTTGGCTAAGTGAAGAAGCCAGTCACAAAGACCACATGATCCATTTATATGATCACATTTGATCATATAAATAAATGGATCATATAAATATCCTGAGTAGGCAAATTCACAGAGACAGAAGTCACAGGTTAGTGGTTGCCAAGAACAGTGGGCTATAGGGGTGGGTAATGATTGCTAATGGATAAGAAGTGTCTTTGGGAATTGTATTAGTTATCTAAGACTGCCATAACATAAAACTACAGACTGGGTGGCTTAAACAACAGAAATGTATTCTCTTTTAGGTCTGGAGGCCCAAAGTACAAGATCAAGGTGCCATCAGGGTTGGTTTCCTCTGAGACCTCTCTCTTTGGCTTATAGATGGATACCTTCTCATTCTGCTTCATATGACCTTTCTGTTGGGTGTAGATGCTCTTCTTGCATGTACCCTTGGTGTGTTTCTCTAATAGGGACACTGTTCATAGTGGATTAGGGCCCAACCCTAATGGCCTCAACTTAACTTTATTACCCTTTAAAGACTTTCTCTCCAAATAACCAATTATATTCTAAGGTATTAGAGTTGGGACTTCAACATATGAATTTGCGGGGGCGGGGGCAGGGAACAAAAAATTCAGTCCATAACAAAGGTGATGAAAATGTTCTAAAATGAGATAGTGGTGATGGTTGCAAACCTGTGGGAGTATACTACTAAAACCACTGAATTGTACACTTTAAAGGTGAATTTTATTGTAGGTGAATTATATCTTGATAAAGCTGCTATGAAGAACAAATAAAAATAAATCATACATGGCTCTTGCTTTCAGAGTTTATAGACCAATCATGTCAACCAGGATATAAAGAGGCACTTTCAACCCCTTGCAGGGTAGGTGTGCTAGACGGAGGTGCACTTATCCCATCTTTATGGAATGGAGAAGACATTGTAGAAGACAGAGCATAGGAGCCAAATCTCACAGGAGAAATATGAATTTGGTAGGGAGAGGTGTCCAAGCAAAGGAAGTAAAATGAGTGAAGGAATGAAACCCTGGCATGTACAAGAACTAGGACATTGTTATCCTGTCCCTCCTTAGTCTAATCTGCTTTCAATATTATCAGTGTCTTCACTACTGGATAGAGGTTCAGTTACTAATGAAGTAGCTACTAATGAAGTAGCTTTAAGTCAGACTCTTCTGCATTCATATCTTAATCTCTGTTTACTTTGGATAATTATCTAAGTTATCAGCCTCAGTTTCCTCATCTGGATGATGGAGAAAAGAATACATATTCTATATGGTTATGAATATATTAGCTCTGCCCCTCTCATTTCTCTGTTCCTTGGATAACCTGGTTTTAACACCCCTAAACATCGTAATCATCATTCTTTGGGCTGACTTTAGTGACAATACTTCTTTTGAAATGAGTTTTCCAGGCCTGAGGGAACCAAGCATATTTATACCACAACCATTCATACATTTCAAGATCAGCTGGGAACCTCAGGAGCTCTAGCAGTTACATCATATTGACGTCTCATAGTGGATCTTGAGGTCAGCTATTCTCCTTCCCGCAGACTGGTCAGCCATTTTACTCTTAAGTGTTTTACTCATCTTAGATTTGAGAATTTGGTTTCCCTACCTGCAATTATGGAACTTAAGGTTTAGTCTTGCAGAATTTAACTTGGGTGGTTTCAGCTCACATTTAAGCTTCTTCCATTATTTTGAAAAAATTGACTTTGCTTGTGTCTATTGATTATGCTCCCTGGCTTTGTGTCTTCCACAAACTTGGTCAGTATATCTTTTTGGATCTTCAGCCATGTCGTTAATAAAATGTTGGTGAAAATATTGTTCGGGATGGATTCTGATAGCATTATAAGAGAGAAATCTGCAAAGTGGCTTGAGACCCAAGACTTCAGCATGACTGATCTGCTTGTTCAACCAGCCATGAATCCACATGAAGATTCCGTATCTCCCATATTAAAAGGATATCACAACACTCTTCTCATTGACATCTGTTAACATGACTTCATCAGATAGGCTCAAATCATGATATACCATGACTAATTGCTTCTTTCTCATCAACCAATCAAATAACCCTCTCACGAAAAGAAATTAGGTTAATTTAGTATGGCTTATTTTCCATAAGCCCATGTGAGTCCCTGCTGGCCACTGCTTCATGTTCTAAATGCTCACAAGCCATCTGTTTAATCATCAATTCCTCAGCTTCGCCAGAAATTCTTATCAGTCTTCTTGCTCTACAATTTCTGAAAGATTCTTGTCATGAAAATTGGAACATGTACTTTGCAGGGGGTGAGGGTCAAGAGGGCGCCTTTCCCTTTTTTCCTGGTTATTCAGATTATCAACCTCAGTGCAGAGAATATATATCTTTGAGATGCATTCCCAGTTGTAGTTCATTTGGGTTTGACTTTGTTAATTCAGAAGGCAGGGGCCATAGTGGGGAGGTGCCCAGGATTCAGAAGTAGGGTCTCAGTTTCATTACTAGGTGTGGTTTGCCTCTTAATTGTGCTTTTTTTTTAAAAGTTAGATTTATTTATTTATTTATTTATTTATTTATTTGACAGACAGGAAGAGAATGAGATCAAGCACAAGCAGGGAGAGCAGCAGGCAGAGGGAGAGGGAGAAGCAGGCACCCTACCCCCCTCACTGAAGAGCAGGGGCTTGATGTGGGGCTTGATTCCAGGATCCTGGGATCATGACCTGAGTTGAAGGCAGACGCTTAACTGACTGAGCCACCCAGGTGCTCCTGACCGTGCCTTTAAGTGAAGGTCTTAACCTGTCTGTATCTTAGTTTCTTTATTCCAGAAGTGAGGATTATAATAGTCTCTTAGCAGAATGCATGATGCCAAATCACTGGACCTTTTATGGCACTGGGGGTTGTCATAATTAACACCAGTATAGCTATTTTAATGGTGGGATGTTTTCTTATGATTATCTCATACCTTGGCCTGTGGTTCTCTTTTTAGGATATTTGTTTCATTCTTTGAAGGTGCGTGCGGCTTTCTTATAACTTGCAATTATTTGTCTTCCCTCCTGCTGGATTGCAAACCCCTCAAAGGCGGAGGCAGTGCCTCAGACAAGTAGAGTGTCTAGCACAGCGCAGTTGCTTTATACACATTTACCAAATACAGAAACTGGGATTAAGGTAAGAGTTGAGAAGCTTTTCTTAAATTAGACATCAAAAGGCACTATTCCATATGTAAGTTGGAATTCTGTTTCAAATGAGTTCTATTTAAAAGAATCTCTGATGTCCTCCTTGGGGACATCTCCACTGCTGTGTGTCTAGAATGAAACCTGGTCTATATCACAAAGGATCCAGAGATTGAAATACCCTCTTGTCAGAGGCAAGACTTACACCTATGACATTACCATCAATATCAGTAACAATAGTAGTAGTAATGGTAATAATCATACATTCCAAGAAGTTTGGAATTAAATTTGAAGTTCAACTGTAACCACAATTTTTGGCCGGTGTATCTGTGTTCTCCTTTTCTCTATTTCTTAGTTCCACCTACTCTTGCTTGTCTCAGTTTTCTATTTTATTATGTAAGTTATGTCAAGTCCTTTGTGGAATGAGGCTGAGTAGAAATACATAAAAGTAAGAGATTATGTAACAAGACATGTTCAAAGGGCCAGTGGGCAGCTATACCTTATCACACTACTAGAAACTGAACAAAAGAAAACCAATGCAAACTGCAGCTTTTTGATGTGGGCCAAAACTGTAAGGGAGGTTTTGCTATGTTTTAAAACTGGCTTTTGGCACTTTGGGGGTTGGGGATCTTGGTATTGGCTGTGGAATATTCTCAGGAGGCTGTGTGGTCAAGTCTCACAACCTCTCTGGGTTCCAGTGTCCTTACCTGTGAAGTAAGAGGGCTGGCCCAGCAGCAGTTTCCAAACCTTTGTTGTCCAATGAGATATCATGCTTCGTGGGGTGGGTGGGGGCCATGTGTCCTCTCATTTGGGCTTCTCTTCAAACCTGCTCTACCCCAAGCCTCTAGAGGACTCTGGGGCTCTTCCGCACTCAACTCTGGCAGTCTTCTGGACCCCTGCCAGCTCTGAACCTTACTACTCAAAGTGTGCTCCCTAGACGAAGCAGCGTAGGGCATCACCTGGGACCTTGTTTGGAATGTGCAGTCTCGGGCCTCCCCTAGCCCTGTATTGGAACAGAGTCACCCTGGTGATTTGCATGCATGGCAAAATGTGAGAAGCGCTATTCTGAGATCCTGTGTCCCTTCTTTGAGGCTTCTTCAGATATCACACTTTATGAGTCTAACAGCTTTATTCTTTCATTGTGTGAACTTAACACTTTGATTTATCCTCAAATTCTTAAGGTTCAGAATCTCTAGAAAACCATGCCTAAGACTCTTTTTTAGTGTCCTTTGCTCTGTGCTGTGACCTGAGGAGGTGGTGGTCTGTGCTGAGTTCCTGTGGACTCCTTGGGCAGGTGGGACAAGATCTGTACAGCCATCTCGGTGAGGTACAGCAAGTACAAAGGTTCTGAAGCTCTTTATTTAGCCAGGCTCCCCTCCACCCTCCTGACTAGGAAGACCCGTGTAATCAGAGACAGGCCAGCCGTGTGTCCCTGTCTCCTCCTCTTACACAGTCAGCTGACTTTCTTGCGCATTACAAGTCAATGACTGCATCCATAAGCTGTCATGCAGGGAAACTAGAAGTAGTAACTTCTAATTTGGGTTCTGTTGGTAGATTAAACTGTGGCTTTCTGGTGCATAAAAACAGATTTTTTTTTTTTTTTTTTTGGCATAAGCACTACTCAGCAAAAATGTAAGACCCAGAAACAGTTGCTTAAACCTGTTAATGGAAGTATGCTAATACGGAGCTTCATTTTCTCCCTTTCCACCTCAAAATTAAATATAGTAATCTGTTTTATACTGTAGTCAGAGTTTTAGCTTAAGTCCACTTATTATGATTACCACGATGATGAAATGGAGACTGAAATTTAGAAATACAGACCTTTTGCTATTTTGACTGTCTCAGTGTTAACTTGAGGCCAGCCAGCACCTGCTATAAATAAAAGTAGGGGACTTTATTTCACTGAAACCCTAGATTATGTTTTCATTTTATTTTTGGAGGACTTACCTTCATCTTGCCTCGATCATAATTTAATTTCACTTTAAACAGGGTTTATCCCATGTTGGTTTTACCTAGTCAAGTAAATGGAGCTAATCAGTTTTGTTGCTTCTTAAAACTCATATTTGTCGCTGTATCTTGATTTCATGGTAGGCTTTGTATTGCATCTGATCATCTCATTGAAATCCACAATTCTAGTATTTTTCTGTCATGTTCAAAATAAAACTTGACATGAATTATGCGTTAGAATATTGCATTTTGAATATTAACCTAACATTAATTATAAATTTAGAGCATATAACAATCATAACAAAAGCTAACCTGATTATCTATGGTAAATTATTCTTTCACATCCTTACTGACATTGTCATGCTCCTTAATTTCCTTGCTGATGATGAACAGAATCTTTGCTCTAAGCTCAGTACTTAGTATATACTAAAGTGTGACAGAGTGAACAAGTGATTGTTGCATAGTCTTATGTTATCAATATTTGTTTTTGGTTTTAGAGCATATTACTACTACATTTTTTAACAATTTTGAATCAAGTGATTTTGTACAGCTGAACATTTTGAAAACTGGCCCCCTCACACACACAAAATTACACCTTTAGGGTTCTGGTACTTAGGAGAACCTCAAAAATGTAGATTTCACCACCTTGCTAGGAAAGATAAGTCTTGGAAAACATTGTTTTCCTCTTCTGCATGATCTCATCCCATCTCAGTCCAAATCTGGGGTTCCGTAAGTGGCAAAGACTCCCGACAATTGGTAAGATTGTCTATAACATTCAAATGATTATTAATGAAAAAATAGACATAACCTTATTAGTACCTTATCAATAGCAAGACCATTACTCCAATCACTATGAAGAGGCTTTTGGGTTTTGTGTTTCCCTTTTTCTTTAATGCTAAGGAGGGGAAGAAAAGAGTAGGTGGCAGGAGATCTTGTTCTTTGAAAAATGGTTTGAGAATGAAAAAATTGTAGCCTGTCTTAGTAGTGGATACTGAAGATCTTCATACTAAAGCAAGAGAGGAGAAACTTAAATTTGAAGACAAACTTACCATTTGCGATGACATGGATGGAACTAGAGGTTCTTTTTTTTTTTTTTTAAAGATTTTATTTATTTATTTGACAGATGGAGATCACAAGTAGGCAGAGAATCAAGTGGAGAGAGAGGAGGAAGCAGGCTCCCTGCTGAGCAGAGAGCCCAATGCAGGGCTCGATCCCAGGGTCCTGAGCCGAAGGCAGAGGCTTTAACCCACTGAGCCACCCAGGCACCTCCAGAAGTTGGTTCTTTGGCATTGGTAGTCTTTCCTCTTTCAAGAAGTAAATGGTGGCTCTGCTGTAGTACTCTATATGATCTTGGATAAATACTTAACTTCTCAAGACCTTAACAGGTTGAGGTACTTTGATTGTTCTCTTCTGGGAAGGTCTTGTCTAGCTTTGAAATTCTATAAATACATAAAATCCATCCCAAAATTGGGGAAGAAAGGGAACAAGGGGACAGGATATGGAAAACTGGGTGGCTTTGTGCTTCTCTTGGGCCAGCTCATTGCAGTGGATGTTATCATCTCTGAGATAATGTGAAGCATCTATGCAAAACCATTTTCCAGGTTGCCATTTTTCTTTGTCAATGCTAACGTTATTATCAGCTCCTATAGGTAAGTCAGCTTCCAGATAAGGGCTGTTTGGCAAGTATGCAAAGAAGCAAATTTTTATAAACTTCCACTTTCTGATTGATGCCCAATGTACAAACTGATATGTCTCTGTAAGGGACAAAATCACACATGGGAGTTATGATTCCCACTACCTTTGCAACAGTGCTTGGTGTGTTGTTGATTTTGATCACTAGTCAAATATTTATGGAATATCCACTATATGGTAAGACTTGTGCTAGACACTGGGAATACAGAAATGAATGAAATCTAATTATTCTCAGTCTGGGAGTGGAGATGAGCAGAAAGATATGAAAGTATGTGATTGTTAAAGTAACACTTTCGATGGTAGAGGTAATGAATAAGCTGAATTTTGAGGGATTAGAAATATGTAAGCTTGGTCCTGTTCAAACACGTTAGGCACTGCCAGGTGCTGGGAGCTCTATAGTGAGTAAAGTGTGACCCTGACCTTTATGGTGCCTGCAATCCAGTAAGGGAGCTCATATGAGAATAGATGTTGTCACAGGATGCAGTGAGAGAATAGAGGAGAGGCCCCTGACTTAGCCCAGGAGAGGTCTAGAAAGACTTTCAGATGAAAGCTCTCATAATGTCATTTATATGAATAAATGTCACCTATAGTTCTTGGAACTTTGTTTTCCTTCTTCTAAACATTGTAATATCAAGGGAAGGAAAACTGAATGGGAAGAAATCAGAGAGGGAGACAAACCATGAGAGACTCTGGACTCTGGGAAACAAACTGAGAGTTTTGGAGGGGAGGGGGTTGGGGGCATGGGGTAACCAGGTGATGGGTATCTTTTTTTTAATATTTTATTTATTTATTTGACAGAGAGATACATAGCAAGAGAGGGAACACAAGCAGGTGGAGTGGGAGAGGGAAAAGCGGGGTTCCCGCTGAGCAGGGAGCCCGATGTGTGACAGGATCTCAGGACCCTGGGATCATGACTTGAGCTGAAGGCAGGTGCTTAACGACTGAGCCACCCAGGCACTCCAGCACGTTGGGTATTAAGAAGGGCACATGTTGTGAAGAGAACTGGGTGTTATATGCAACTAATGAATTGTTGAACACTACATCAAAAACTAATGATGTACTATATATTGGCTAACTGAACATAATAAAAAAATTGTAATTACCAAACTTGTGTTTCTAGCGCCTAATGACTTCACCTTAATTTCTTAAGTGAGAGGGTTCAGACTGTGAAAAACAAAGTAATTCCTTATATTAGTAATTTTTTCTCTCTTCTCTATATAGAGAATTATAGAAAAAAGCATACTTATTACTATCTATGAAAGTATGTTTTCTTAATTTGAGGGGAGAAGAGAAGAGGAGGAGGGAGACCAGAAATTTTAGGAACTTTTTTTTTGGTCTTTTTCACTTCATTGATTTATATAATTTGTATTTTTTAAAAAGATTTTATTTATTTATTTGACGGAGACACAGCAAGAGAGGGAACACAAGCAGGGGGAGTGGGAGAGGGAGAAGCAGGCTTCCCGCTGAGCAGGGAGCCCAATGTGGGGCTTGATCCCAGGACCCTGGGGTCATGACCTGAGCCGAAGGCAGATGCCCAACGATTGAGCCACCCAGTCGCCCCATATATTTTGTATTCTTTGTTCTGCTGAATTATCCATGCTCTTTACTTCATTCTTTCCCTTCTTGCTCCTCATTTTAGATTACTCCTGTTTGCTTTCATAGCTCATATATCTCTACCCAAGGGAAGGAAAGGAACACTGGTGAAATTTTAATCATTTTGGATCCTGATACTTTTTGGCAACTCCTAAAAAATTTGGCATTTGAGAATTTTGAATTAATGATAAAAATTATATTTTGAAATTAACAAATACCATGTTGTCTTAGTTTCCAGATTTATTAATGACAAATAATTTCTGGTCATTTATTCAAGTATTTTTCTTACTATGATCTGTTTTTGTATAGTTCATTATAGTTCACTTTGCCATGATTTTTTTAAGATTCATACTAATGTTCAAGTAGAAAAGAGCCATTATACCTTTGGCAGTTCAAATTAGGAGACTTAGTGCTTTCTAAGTACAAATGAGTGTTCACCAGATTCTTCATCTCTGCTTCTAATCTCTTCTTCTTTAAAAGTCTTCTCTTCCTTCTTATAGCAAAGTATTAGTATCAGTGTCTTTAGCCACCAAAATGGCTTAAATAATAAGTAAGATTTATCTCCCTAACAAGAAGTCGAGAGAGAGAAAGAGAGAGAGAGAGAGAGAGAGAGAGAGAGAGAGCAGTTTCAGGGTTGACAGAGTCAGCAGCTCACAACATTATGAAGGACCTTGGTGCCTTCTCTTTTCTGTCATTCAGCCTGGCATCCCAAGGTGGCTTCCTTCATGATCCCACCTGGCTGCCAAAGTTCAAGGAGTCACATGAAAAAGATGATGACTTGCAGAGGCAGATTAAAGAAGAATCTCCTCCCACCCTTTTTTTCAGTGAGGAACATCTTTCCCAGAAAACTTCCAAGAGATTTCTCACATCTCACAGGATGTTTAAACTCATCTCTGGCAAGGGGAATAGAATGACATGGTAGACTTAGGTTAATTGTGATTCATTCCAGGGGTTGAGGAGAGTGTCCTCCTCTTTAGAGCATATGATGGCAGAGATGTGGGGAGAGGAGTAGAGAGTCAACAGTGTCTCTTAAAACAATCAAGGCATAATATTCAGTGACTTGGCTCATCTGTATAAATAAGAAAAATAGAATGGCCTGACCACTTCTATTGTGGTATAGAGGAAAAGGAAAGGGGAGAAGAGGAGCTATAACTGGTTTTGAGGGGAAAATTAGAGTTGAATATAATACATTCCAGGTTATAAGGAGAGCTTTTGCAATCTATAGAAAGAAGCTCCAGAAAGCTGTCCACTGTGAAGGGAATCTACTCATTTTTTGGCTAAAATGAGAGCAAAGGGCAATTTCTTTTTAATGAAGCTTTTTATGAGCCAGTCCCAGCAGCTTTTATGGAGGCTGTTGTTTAAAATGGGGGAGGAAATAGACACACTGCAGTGAACACACGAATACACAGGCTTTCAACATGGTCAAAACCAATGCTGGCTTTTGTAGTTACCTGATGTTTAATACTCACTCATGGATTTCTTGGCTTGGCTATAGACTCTTTGCTCAAGAGAAAAGAGAGGCCCCTGGGCAAAGGGCAAAGCAGTTACACATTTTATTATCTTCTCCATGTAACCTCTAAGAAGTCCTCTGGAAAAGGACTGGATAGAACACATCCTGAAGCCAGTTCTTTTCATTCACTGACACCAGAGGGTTCCTGCAGAGAACTCAGAGTGGGCACCAGTGTGGTTTCCAGCCTTGAAACAGGTACTCAAGCCACTTCTATTTTTTTTTTAATTTATACAGATGGGAAAAGTCATTGAATTTACATAATTATTAGAAATTTTTTATCTGGGCCATATTTGTCTTCAAACCTCCTACTCCACAAATTTCTGTTTACTCTATTCTGTTCCTTAAAAATAAATGGCAACTTGCATAATTTGTTATGGTACCAGCATTGAAACACAGCATGGAAGTTGTCACCACAAATGACAATATAATCTAGACAGGAGCCAGGGTAGCATATTTGCCAAACTAAAATATCTGAAATAATTCTACTCTTATTTATTTGTTCTTTGTTTACTATCTGTATTATTAGTTCTTATTAATTATTTATTTTTTGCCTATTATCTGTATGCAATACTTCTATACACTGCTAATGTGTTTGGAAACTAAGTCAATCTTGAAAGGCCTAGGAAATGGAATTTATTTGTATGTTATAATTGATTTTCAGTTTCATTATTCACTACTAAAGACACTTTACTTTGGCTAGGTATCACTATATCTTAGCCATCTTTAGGATATAGATAAAATTGACTAGAATTTAAAATGGAGGAACTTTATTTTTATCCTGTGGAGACAGGCTTGGTGCCCTCCCCATACTCCTTGGACAATTAGTGTTTCCTGTGCATGGATCCAGCCTTTACCTGCCAGCAGCTGCAGTGGTGCCTGAGGCCTCTATCTGGCTGTTAGGGCCCAGGCTCCGGCAGGCTGAGAGAATGGGGGAGTATTTAATACTCCCAGAGAATGAAGGGAGTTGGTCCTCGCCCCTCGGGCAGAAGGACTCAGAGGTGCCTATTCTATACTGGCTTCCAAGTTTCCTTCACAGAATTAAGCTCCAGTTGCCCACAGTGGTGACCAACTTGGTAATATGCCCTTGATCAGCTTTCCTTCCCTCTTTATCTCACTTCCCCATTCCCTCACTGCTTAGCTGACCACTGGTGCGCAAATCTTTGTTTCAGGGTTTACTTCCTGGGGATCCCAAACTAAGAGAATCCTCTAGAGCACAACATGGCTTAATAGGATCGTTCCTCACACTTGTTTTTGAAATCTTGTTATATAAAACATATTTGGATAAAAACAGTATAGATAGATGAGTGAGGAGGAAGGAAGAAAAGAGTGGTTTGTGAGCCTGCTAGTTTTATAGATCTTTTAAAAAGAACCCCTACCTATAACATTTTCATTCCACATTCCATAATATATACTCTGGTGTGTGTGTGTGTGTGTGTGTGTGTGTGTGTGTGTGTGTGTGAGCACATGAGTGGTATCTAGAGAATGGTACATAGGTATAGAAATTAAGTAGTTTTTGTAAGTAGTTCTCTTAAAAAAACCCACATGCTTATTAACTTCCATAAACTATTAAAATAATGCGGATATGGACATTCCTCTCCTGGGTATTGATTTACATAGGGCAAATAGTAAAGAATGATAAATTCATTTCTTTTGCCTCTTGGGAATCCACCTAGAGAAAAGGTAATTCCGCACAGTAAAAAGTAGTTTGCATTTGCCAAAGTGAATGACCTGGGGTGCTAGTCTATAGCTTTTGGTTTTTCTTCTCTCCTCAAAGAAAAATTAGGGATTCCCACCCACCACCCAGCTCTATTAGAGCATTTATCATGAAGTTATTCAATTATTTTTGTAATTGCTGGTCTTTCCCATGGGACTGAGATCTCTTGGAGGGCAAGAGGTTTATCTTTCTTATCCTTGGATCCCCAGTGCATGGCTTGGTGTTTGACATGCAGAAGGTGGCCAATAGTTGGTCAAATAACAGAAGTATGGGATTTCCTATCTTAAGGTGTTTGATAGTGGCTGCCCAGAGCCTCATACAGAGTCCGAAATTGGCCTCTGCCCCTCAGGACTGATGTCTGCTATGGGCATTTGCACTGCACCATCATGCCATTTTGAGCCCCCCAAACCCTTTTAATGCTTGTGATCAGGGGTAGAGTGGAAAAGACCAGGTGAATCAGAGTTCTAGCCCCCAAACGAGCTGGGATCAGGAATTTAATGGTTAAAAACAAAAGCAGCTCTTAGATATGGCCTATTGTGGTGACCCATAAAAAGTTTTGTTATTTTCTCTGGACACAAACATTAAAATATGCTTTTTCAATTGCTAAGAGAAGAAACAACTAAAATAAAATAAAATTCCATCCTAGCATACTCTCCACTAACTTCTAAAAATTTTTTTTCAGCTATTCCTTTAGGTAAGTTTAGTTCCTGCTGTTTTCATTTTTTAATTGATTTACCGCTTTTTTGAATCAGTGTTACTTTCTGCCATTATATTTTCTTATGTCCCTTTACATTTTAAATTTATATATTAAAGCGTATGAAACAACTTTAAAAAAGGGTGTTTTGTACTCTCATGATATTTCTACCCATAAAAGAATAAGAAATACTGTGGCGTTTAATCCTTTAGAGAATCCTACATTTTAAGACCTGAATTAATAAGTAAAAATTAGCCTAAGTGAGTCAAAGTTTCGGAGGTTCAGTTTTCCCGAACCCAAAGTGCTTACAGTGATTTGTGGTAACACCTGAATGTATCTATTGCATTGGTCAGGGCTCCCAGGTACAGGTAAGAGCAGCCACTATCTGAGGTTTAAGCAGAAGGGGATTTGTTCCAGAAAACAGAGAGCTCACAGCAGCAGCAGGAGGGATGGGGAGCAGGCTAATGGCTGAATTTCCAGGAGCATCAGCCAGAACCAGGCCCCTAGAGTGGCTTGCTGCCTCTTCAACCAGGCCGTGCTGTTTCCTCTGATCCCTGTGCTAACAAAAGGGAGGCCCTGTGCCTAACCTGTTTCTTTACTCTGCTCACACCCACACGGCAAAGTTTGAGGTGGGTGCAGCTGACTGGTGGAATCTAGGTCATACCCTGATACCCCAGCTCAAGGGAGGTGGGAGATGTGTGTTTTTTTTTGCTTATCGGTTTTTGTGCGTTTTTCTGTATCTGGGGAAGGCAGGACCCACAGTCCAGGAGTCTGTTGCAATGTAGGGAGGCTGCCTAAAGATGCAGGGCAGCCACAAATGACAAGTTTCTGCTATGAGAATGTCTCATGAAAATAGCAGCAGGCAAATTGTGCAAACTGTTTGCCTTCTACTATTAAAACTGTGTAGCAAAAAGATGGGATGGAAATATACAAAATCATTAATGCTGATTATTTCTGTGATGAATTGTGGGTAATATTTTCCTTTTGTTTAAAATATCTTAGATAAAGATACTATATTTCCTCAAAAATTAGAAAAAATGGGAGCTCTTCATTTAAGAAAGGAAGATTAACATAATTGCCACCTTGCTAAATGAATGAAAGCTCTATTTAAAGTCCTGAGCAGATTTATGTTAACTACACTGGAATTAAAATATAAAGCAATCCATAAATCAATTAATTAATCAATCCATCCCCCCTCAAAAAATAATAATCTCAGATTTAATAATCTCTCCTTGTTAAACAGGTGAATACTGAATCAAAAAAAGCAGACAACAAATAAAAAAGTACCATCACCTAAGCTGAGGTTGAAATCTGTTTCCTTTGCCTTCACCCCCAGTGGGTGCAGTATCTGCTTACCCCATTAGAGAGTCATAACATCTTAAATGAGGAGAGTCTCAGATGTCATTTTCCCCTACTTCATAGCATTCATCTCAATTTGAAGTTTTGAAAAATATACATATTTTCACACACTCATATACATTTATATATTTGTTTAATATTTGTCTTGCCCAGGACAGGGCCTAGAAGTTCCCAGTGCCTACTACACCATAGACACACAGTAGGTGCTTACAGTATGCAGAGTTGTTGGTGGTTAAATCACAAGGGAAGGGATTACAGCTAGTTATCTCTAGACTAACTGCAAAGATTTCCAGCACTACCAGCTGACTATCCCTCAATGGGGAGCATTTGAAAGAAAAGGGGGAAATTTGAGAAAAAACATCCCCCTAGTTAACATCTTAAAAATGTAGTCTGCCTCATACATGTCGCGAGTGACTGAATTTTAAGGGAATGAAATTAGTGATAGTTATCCCAGATTTCTAAAGTCATTATCCAAAGTTTTTCAGTTTGCTACTGATTCTAGGAAGAAAGAAGCATGCCACTTGGGAAAAAGAACAGAAAGTTTGTAAAATGAGCAAGTTTGCGGGGATGCCTGTTTCTTGTTTGTTTTTTGTTTTTGCCACTGTCATAAAGTTTCTTGCAAACAGTTGAGGTTCTGATAAAATAAATATCTGTCATGTTATTTGAGAGTCACCGAGCAAGTGACAAGCTGTCCTTGATTTGGTAAGTTTCCATGCTATCTTCAGATGATATTGATCTCATATTAAGGGATATGCAATGAGAGTTTCCTCTGTCAGTTCAGTGACACGGTTTTAGGTAAGGAAGGTAGACTCTGCGTCAGCTAGAGATGATGATATTAGATATCACCTGTCTTAATAACCCTACCTTTGTCTGCTGCGCTGTGGGCAAATGAGATTTTATGCTTTATCGTTGAGCTGCCAGACAGGACTCAGGTAACTATATGTAAAATCTCACACTCTGTTGCACAGTAGTTGATGTTTATGAGGAAAAATAAGTATCTTTAAGCTTTTGATAGCATTTGTTCCTTCACAGCAAGAGAATATTGCAAGTTTGTGTAAGGCTTTATATTGTCATGCTTAACCACTGTGACTTTTACAACTGCATGTTAGCTGGGCACAGTAAATTACTGGAAAAGCACTATGAAGATGTCACTGAGCTTTACCTGCTGTGTGGTAATCTTCAGAAGTTACAGAAAAACATAACCACCAATGTCATTTCAAGCTCCTTTTACTACAGTAACAGCCGGAGATGCCATTCTTAATAACATGAGGTCATTTTTAACCAAATTCTTGATGGCACAGTCTTCTCATAGAAAATGTTACCAAGCAAGCATTTCTCTAGAATCCACTTCATGATCAATTACGGGCCTGATAATGTATTTGTTAGCTAACAAAATCAACGTGAAAGTGCCATCAGGGGAAGGAAACCCCATGTTTCAACTTTCTAAATTGCAGTCCTAGTTAAAGAGTCCTGTAAATGGCAGGGCAGAACCTATGAGGCTCCTGGGGCACAGCCATCCTCCCTAATGCAGCCAGGGTCTGCCGTGCTTGTCTTTTGGGGGTGGATGAGTTCATACTGGGAAGACCATGAAGAACACTTAAAATGAGTAAAATGTTATAAAGAACTCAAGTTTTAGGAAAACTGATTTCCCAATAAGGGCTGTCTTGAAATAGGTTCTCCTGATGAGATTTTAGAGAATGGACACTTAATGCCAAGCTTTTATTGGTCAAGAAAAAATGCCAGATGTCATCCAACACCTGACAGGAATCAGTTAAAATAAGGACACTTTCTAAGCTTTCCTACATAGTGTCTCAGCTTCTAGGACAGATGGTCTAACCTAGAATTTTTATGAAACGTTTGCCACTGAGGAATGGATTGGATAAAAACAACAGGATACAATGTTAACTGCAATATCTAAGTTTCTAGGCCAGGAGTCTGAACAAAGAAATAGGCTCTATCTTGGTATTGCCTGAGGAAATTTCTTCTCCAGTAAAACAACTAGGGAAAAGTCTCACTTGAATCAATGTAAAGTTCATAGGATAATTACGTTTTTAAGGATGATAGGAACTCTCCTATCCAAATGGATAGGAGACATCCCATCATGACATCCAGTGTGATTGGGGCTAGTACTTGGGTGAACAGAGTAAACCATTTTTAAGTGAAATGACATAATGAAAGCATTTATATCAACTTAAAACATATCATTGTACATTTTCCCCCATTTTTTGGTGCACAACCAACATCTAGTATTTTCTAATTAGAGGTCCCTTCATCCTCTTTGCATAAACTACCTCCAATATATGTTGTTTTCCAGGTTTACCTTCTTTAAAATTAAATGAAAATTTAACAGTCTGAATTCAAAAAACCAAATTTTTACATTTTTAACCCAACTTTTTAGTACTATCTTGTCAATTATTATCAGCAATTTTTTTTTTTGTAACTTGTCACACTCAAAGTTTCTTGGCAAACACTTAACTCAGTTTTCCTTGCAGAGATGACACTAATACTCATTCTTCATCAGTTTGTCACATCTAAGTCACAAATTTACTGTAAGGAGCAAAACTGGCATGATTAAGTTCAGGAATAAGCACAATAACTCAGGTAAGTACACATCTCACCTAGAGGGGCAGAAGTTAATGGATATGCTGGAGAGCACCTACTAGGCACAAGCATTCCCTATGGCAAAGGCAACAATCAGCATCTGTTAGAAATAAGTGGAGAGTTCTGGTTCATCCATGAGTTGGTTGAAGGGCCTTTAATTAAGACTGTTTCTACTATAAATACATTTTCATTAATATGCATAGGTTGTAACTCTTAAAGAACATCTTTGCAAAATGTTTTCTAGTATGGGTTCTGCAGAACTTGCCTTAATGAATAGCTAACATTCACTTATAATCAGCAGAATCTGTCTGCACACATAATTGGTGCTCTAAAGTGCTTGTCCCCAGCAATCTAGTTTACACTTGGTACTATAATTGGTTTGTTCATCAGACTACTTTTTCTCAGATGGGAAGAGATAGTGATTTGGTCCACTCCTCATTGAGTTATCACAGTTTTTAAATTAATAATTTGAAGATTTAATGAGCTCTTTTTCCATTTATACATGCTTGAGATCCTAAATTCCTCTCTATCAGTGTTTTTAGATTTTTTTTCTTGTCCTAAATACCAATAGCAATAAAGTATGCTATGCCAAGGATAGTTTAAAAAAGAAACTAAATAGATAATGGCCCTATTGATATTAAGTTGTTAGATTTGGAAAATTTTAGAGCTGAGAGAGAGAAGCATACACCCACACAGAGGCAGAGAGAGACACAGAGGCAGAGAGAGAGAAGGACATGGGTAAAGACAGAAAGACACAGAGAGAATGCTGATAAATTAATAAATACACATATATATATAGAGAGAGACAAAAATAAAACAAAACCAGAAATAGATACCAAGATAGGAATAGAAATAGAAAAGCATAGGAAAACAGAAAAGATGAGAGATAGAAAGAGACAGAGTCTTACAGAGAGACAGAAAGAGACAGATGAAAGCAGAAACACTATGTGAAAGACAAAGGGAAACCGAGACATCTACAGAGACCGAGGAGGAGCTGCCTCAGCAATGTTGCTCAAAATTAGCTCAGTTTCTGCCCTGTTTGACCAAATCTGTAGAGGTACAGGTATGTCAGTGACCAGGATAGGCGAGCAGGCCTGGGGACCACTAGGAGACAGTGTCATAACAGACAATACCAAACCTATGAGTAGGTCATGGCCTGGACATTAGTTAGGTGGCCCTGGACCACTTGTTCATAGCTGTTATTTTTTAACTTTAAATGTATTAAATTTTTACTTTTGTTTGTTTGTTTGTTTGGCTGCAGAAAGGTACTGAAGGAAATATCTGTTGGAGATCTTAATCCAAATGAAACTGTGCAGGCCAATTTGGAGGCTCAGCTCCTTTCCAAGCTGGACCACCCCGCTATTGTCAAGTTCCATGCGAGCTTTGTGGAGCACAATAATTTCTGCATTATCACAGAGTACTGTGAGGTGAGACTCTCCTCTTTTGGAATTCCCAGTAAGAATCTATTTCACAGTATATAGCTCTCTGTAAAGAGATATCTCGTAAGTTCAGTGATCAAATCATAGGTTGAGGGGGTTGGGTTAAATAGGTGATAGGGATTAAGGATATTGTGATGAGCACCGAGTATTGTATGGAAGTGTTGAATCACTATATTGTACACCTGAAACTAGTACTATACTGTATGTTAACTAACTGGTATTTAAATAAAAACTTTTTTTAAAAAAGAAAAAAACCTACAAGCTGAACTATAAAGACCTGGGGTATGGTGTCTTACAGCTAAGGATGATGAACTTGGTAATTGACAGGCTCACACTTCCAGTGAAGTAATAGTTGCTACGGGACAGTGCTTCTTGGAGACGGAGTAATTTAGGGAAGGATCACCTAAACCTTCTACAATGGTCCAATGCTTAGATGGACGTTTAAATGTTATAACAGAGGTCTGGGCAGAGCAGAGGTCCCTCTCTTGAGTTTCAGGTTCTAGGCCTATTCCTCATTTTCCCCAATGGAAATTTGAAAATGGAAATATGGCTCATTTTCCTCATGAAAATATTTCTTCATATTGATCATTTTGTGATTTATGGCTTCATGTGTTTGCAGTTTTCCCTGCCACTCCATGTTCTCTGCGAGTAATAGCTGTGCATTTTACTGAGCCCCAACTGAGTCTGAAGCTGCTTGGAAAGGTAGGGGAAGGGGAAACAGACAAGGTGCAGCTGTACTGTGAATCTGTATGTTTGTTCCTGAGATGCTAGGTAGAGGGGAGTTAGAAGGGCTGGGTCAGGCAGAGAGAACATGAAGATGACTTTGCTCAAAAAGTATCTTCCAGAGCATTCTGGGTACATTCTTGGCCAAATGTACCTTGGGGCAGTTTGGTGCTTGTCATACTTTAGAGTGAACTTAATCCATCACCTGGGTGTTACTGGGGCCTGAAAGAAAAGATGCTGGAAAGAAGGAAGATGATTGTTAGAATGGAAGGCAGGCCTGTTTGGTCAGAAACTTCGGACATCCAGAGGGTGCTGTGTGTTTAAGACACAGAAAAGAAGAGGCAGAAGAAACTCGGAAGGAGTAAGGATAGCAACAAAAGTCGGCCTTGCCTGCTTGACACATTAGCTGGTATATTAACCAATATGAAGCCGAAAGCCCAATTAAAACATCTGCAAGTTTGAGATATTCCAAATCTCAGCTATTTCCAGGCAGGTCAGCCTCCTTGGCTCAGCATTGCTAGGTGTTACCTTGTCTATTCCTCTGCTCAGAGGAAAGTGAGAGGGGAAGAGGAGGGCGGGAGAACCACTGCATTTGGGTGTCTACTTCTCCTTCAGCCAGTGGACTGCTAAGAAAAACAAAATGATGAGTTGTGCAGAGCAGTGATAATGAGCAGCTACTCTGGCATGTATGTCCTGAATCCATGCAAAACTATAGGTGTTTCCGTGTGTAGCTACAATATGATCCATCTGCTATAATTTAATCATTTATCTTTCTTTAGCCCTTCACTTAATCAACTGTTTTATTTGGTAGACAACTGACTCCTACTGCTTACAACGATTACTGTTACCTCCTGCTGCTTTTGGCACATTAGACTTTCCAAAGATTCTCTCCTGGTCTTACTATTTTTCTCTGTGGTCAGTACTGTGCGATAGAGCTTTCTGTGATAATGGAAATGTTCTCTATTTGTGTTGTCCAATACAGAAGTCAGGAGTCCCACATGACTCTTTAGCACTTGACAAAGTGTGGCTTGTGTGATCAAGGTGCTGGATGTTAAATTTTATTTAATTTTAATATATTTAAATTTAAATAACCACTTATGGCTACCAGCTACCATATTGGATGCTCTAGGTGATAAGCTGGAACTTTCTTTTCCTGCCTTATTTAAAAAAATTTTTAACTTTAATGTAATTTTAACATACCAGAAAACTTATAAAAATAACACAGTGAACTGTTCATCCAGATTTGCCAATTGTTATAATTTTCCCACATCTGCTTTATCATTCTGTTTATTCATCTATCTATCTATATTTTTTTCCTGAACCGTTTGAGAGGGAGTTGCAGGCACGATGCCTCTTTGTTCTAAATATTACTGCTGTATTTCCTGAGGCCTGTATTTCTGTATTTCCTGTATTTCCTGAGGTTTTATATAACCACGGTACAATGGTCAAAATCAGAAAATTAACATTGAAACAATAGTGGTGGGGTGCCTGTAGGCTAAACGTCTGCCTTCATCTCAGGTCATGATCTCAGGGTCCTGGGATGGAGTTTCAGATCAGGCTTCTTGCTCAGCAGGGAACCTGCTTCTCTATTTCCCTCTGCCTGCCGCTCCCCCTGCTTGTGCTCTCTCTCTCTCTGACAAATAAATAAATAAAATCTTTATTCATTTTTTTTTAAAAGCAGCAGCAATGCTGGTATTTAATCCAGTGCTTGTTAAAATGTCATCCCGGGCCAGCAGCATCACTATTACTTGGGCACTCCATCCCGGCCGTGCTGAATCCGAAATTCTGCAGGTAGGGTCCAGCAATCTGTGTTTTGACAAATCTGCCAGGCAAGTCCAAAACACATCTAAGTTTGAGAACCCCTCCCCATCTAATCCATAATCCATCTTCAAAGTAGCCCACTTGTCCCATTTATGTTCTTAGAAAGGACATTTCTGTATGTTTTTTCTCGCACAGGATCCAGTCTAGGATCATCTGCATTAATTTTCAAATTCTGGTGGTTTCCAAGGGCTGAGCTACTCTCTCAGAAGGGGCGTTGCCATGGTGACGGCTGCAGGCTGGCCTGGGGAACCTGGGGG
>ML101766.1:0-45433 GCA_003697995.1 Taxidea taxus jeffersonii
TATCAGGAGTTGGCCAGATTTGGGCTGTGAGCACAGTTGGCCAACCCCTGATCTAGGTGATCATTACTAAGGCCACACTTTTTACCTGGCCATGCTTTTTGATATGTTCATGTCATCCATGCATTACCTGAAGAATGAACCATGTTTCATATTTGTCATCTCCCTCAAGCTGACACTGAGCTGGGCACATGATGTCTTTTAAAAACACTGTTAAGTGCCTGTGAAGAAAGGATGACCAGGGTTACCATCGAGCCCCTGTGAGTCCAATTGATAAGCAGTATTTCAAGTTTTTTGAAAGCTTAGGAATTAGAATTCTCAAGGAGTAATCCTGTGCTTTAGTGTGTTTTGTTTCTTAAATTCCACATATGAATGAAACCATATGTTAATTGTCTTTCTCTGACTTATTTCAATTAGCAAAATGCCCTCCAGTTCCATCCACATTATTGATGGCTGAGTAATATCCCACTGTATATATGTACACATCTTTATCCGTTCATCTGTTGATGGACATCTGGGCTTTTTCCATAGTTTGGCTATTGTGGACATTGCTTCCATGCTCATGGATTGGAAGAACAAATATTGTTAAGATGTCTATGCTTCCCAGAGCAAGCTACACATTCAATGCAATCCCTATCAAAATACCATCAACTTTTTTCACAGAGCTGGAACAAATAATCCTAATATTTGTTTGGAACAAGGAAAGATTCTGAATAGCCAGATGAATGTTGAAAAAGAAAACCAAAACTGGTGGCATCACTATTCCAGACTTCAAGCTCTATTACAAAGCTGTGATCACCAAGACTGCATGGTACTGGCACAAAAACGGACACACAGACCAAGGGAACAGAACAGAGAGCCCAGATATGGACCCTCAACTCTATAGTCAACTGATCTTTGACAAAGCAGGAAGGAACATCAATGGGAAAAAGATAAACTCTTCAACAAATGGTGTTGGGAAAACTGGGCAGCCACATGCAGAAGAATGCTGAGTGAAATAAGTCAAGCAGAGAGAGTCAATTATCATATGGTTTCACTTACTTGTGGAGCATAAGGAATAACATGGAGGACATAGGGAGATGGAGAGGAGAAGGGTGTTGGGGGAAATTGGAGGGGGAGATGAACCATGAGAGACTGTGGACTTTGAGAAACAAACTGAGAGTTTTGGAGGGGAGGAGTGTGGGGGGTTGGGAGGGCCTGGTGGTGGGTATTAAGGAGGACACGGATTGCATGGAGCACTGGGTGTGGTGCATAAACAATGAATCTTGGAACACTGCAAAAATAAAATAAAAATTAAAAATATGGCTATTAAAAACATAAGCGGTAATGTTTGCTTCTTTTTCTTCTTCTTTTTTTTTGGTGACAAAAAGAGAAAATATTTGAGAAAATAATATCCAGCATGGTTTAGCAGTTGAGAGAACCTCTAACATATGGTATAACTTTTTTGCAGAACAGTTTGTTAGAGCATAACAAATGCCTGGCGAAAGAAGGCATAGACTCTTTAACCTGGACTCATTATTTATAGGTATATATCTTAAGGAAACAATTAAGGAAACTTTGTTTAAATAATAATATTATACAACTGCAAATGACATTACACCAGTGTGCATGTTAACATGGACAGACTGTGATGTCTAATTCAGTGGGGTGGTCTGTCATAAGTCATCCTCCTCCTTCCATTTACCTCCTTAATGATGGAAGTGGGAAGTGACATCATATTGTCCAAATGCCCTCATAGCAAGGATTCCATGTATGACCTACACCCTGCCGAGAAGGTCCACCTGTGCAACTGCATCTGGAGGGGAGTTATGGGAAGGTATGCATTGAAATGTCAGTGGTGACTTTCTCCCGGTGGAAGTCTCAGGTATAAATGTTTTTTCCCACGCATTTGGATTTTCTAATCACTCATTTGGATTTCTAATTTTTCTTCCACAAATAGATATTAAGGGTTAATAAAATAAATGTGCGTCCATAGCACTAGAACGAGTTATGGTTATATGGTTATAAGGTTATGGTCCTAGCTCTGCACTAATATGGTCAGAAGGCTGAGGTAAGTTTGTCCCTCACCACAGTTCACACTGGCTTCCTCTCAGGTCACAGCATGGACCACATCAACTCTGTTCCAGTGACAGAACACTTGTGATCCACTGTAATCCATGACATACAATGTAATCCACTGTACTCCTTGTGTCATATAATCTGCAGTTCTATGTGTGTGTGGTGCAGCAGGGAGCAGAACTCTCCAGGGGCCTGCACCGCTAGAATATTGCTGGGAGTTGGTAAGGAAGTGGGACCCGGAGGTGTGAGCAGCTGTGTCCACGCCTTTAACCATATACGCCAGGCCGGAGCTTTTAGCTGGTGATGCTTTCTCTTCTAATTTAATAAATGGAGTCTGGCTTTCAGAGAAGGGGAGAGGGTGAGGCCGTGCTCAGGACAGGAAGACACCAGCTGCTTCAGCAGACTCTCAGACCACCAGGTGTCTGTCCAACAGCCCCTCCACTCAGGAAGGCACACGATGTAAGCTCTTTCCAGAGGTACCTAATGCACATGGGCCTGTGTGTGTGTGTGTATGCACTCACACTTTTCATCTGATAAATTGTTTCTGACACTAAACTGTTATCAGAAAGCTGGCCAGAGGTTCCATTAGTAACCTCAACACTAGAAATGCCTTCCTCAAGAGGGTCTTTCTGATGCTTAACAATTTTCTCAAAATATCCACTCTCCTTTTTGGAAAATGAAACATGGAAGTGACTCATTGTCATTGTGAGAACTGGATTCTTAAAAATAGTAGTATTTGAGTTGTTCAATGGCTTGTTGATATCTAAAAATGTACCAAGTGCTATACCTAATACTTTTTCAGTGTTCATAACAAAATTTGAAGTAAGCAGCGTTATGACGTCTCTTTTCCAGATGAGAAATGCCTTGCCCAAGGTCAGTGAGTTACTGAATACTGGAGCCGGATTCACCCCAGGTCTGGAACAAGCCCTTCCCATCATGACCCTGCTCAGGCAGGATGTAAAGGACACCTCACAGAGACCCTCGTGTTCCTTGTAAAGTTGTCTTTTCCCACCAAGACACAGACAGCCCTTCTTCCAAGTGCTTCTGACACATTCTGTAAGTAGCTCCAAGTAGAACTAACCACCTAGCTCCTTCCTGGGAGAGATGGGAGCACTGCTCCACCAGGCCTTGCTGGCCCATTTCCTCTCCATCCACAGGTCACCCAGGATTTACTCCTTTGGCTCTATGTAACCCTAATCTGATAGGCTTCCAAGCCTCCAACCTGCTGAGTGATCTGGCTTAGCTTTTGACCACAACACTTCATGTGTTCTCTGGCTTGCATGGATCCTTCTGCATGGCATGCATGTCTCTTCCAAGACCTCAAAGTCACATATCTGCTACTCTCCTCAGGACTCTGCCACCACCTCCCCTATTGTCACACACAGGGAATGCCTTTTGTGATTTCACAAATAAAACATGAGCAATCAGACTAGGACCATATTCTCCAACCCCAAATCTGTCAACCTGCCTCTGCCTATACTCATGTGGTTGGCCTTTGTCCTGTCTCAGTGGGTAAACTCAGGGTCCCATCGGAGGCCACAAGTCCCACCACCTACCACCTCTTCAAGGAATGGGCCCTACTCCCTCCCATGTCTTCTAATCACTGACTTTTTCTCTTTTCTTTTTTTAGTCAGTGGTACTACCTGGGTGCTCAAGCTGAGACTTTAGAACTGATCTGCCCCTGATGACTTCCCAGCAGCTCCCGCTCCCTCTGCAATCACACCTGCTGAGCCTCAGCCTCAACTGTGGAGAAGCCTCCCAACTGCCCTTCCTGCCCCACCTTCCCTGCAGTCCCAGTCCTACCCAGCTCCCAGGGCCACCTTTCTCAGACAGGGGTCAGATCCTATTCTTCCCTACCTAGGCCTCTAGTAGGTTCCCATTACATTTAGAATAAAAACTAAACTCTTCACCAAAGCTCACCCCCCAGCCTCCTCTCCTTCCTCTCTCTGCTTTGCTCACAGATGTGCTTGCTCCTACCCCAGGGCCATGACACGTGCTGTGTTCTCTACCTAAAAACTTTCCCCTAAGACCTTCACGCAAGTCACTGTCATCATTCATTCCCCTCAGAAGTCTCAGTGTAACCCTCCCTGACCACCCAACTTCTTTCTCTGGCCTGCCCCCTTACTTCTCAGCACTTACTCCTATCTGAAACTCCATTGTTTATCTGCATCTTTACAGAATAAGACCTCCATAGGCTGGGACCAAGTATATCTTGTCCACCATTGTATCTTCAGTGTGCACAGAGTAGGTACTCAATAGATGCGTGTCTGAATTAATTAATCTGAGTCCAAAGCCATGTTTTCAGCACTGCACTCCACTTTTGATGTGGGCAACCCTAGAAGAGGATGGACATTTCCAAAGAGAAGCCCATGTACACTGGGCAGTATTGACATGCTAGGCATCTCCGCTCACTGTTAGCTATTTTTTTCCATCAAGAGACAAGGCCAAATTTAAAAAAAAAAGGCATTTACAGGCTGCTTATCCTGGAAGTTGCTCAGCTTAGAATAATTTTCTTTCTCTTTGACACTCATACAGCTGATTATGCAGCTGATGAAGGGTTTCGAAAGTAAGTTTATCCTGGCATTGGTAATTCCTTTTTTTTAAAGATTTAATTAATTAATTTATTTGACAGACAGAGATCACAAGTAGGCAGAGAGGCAGGCAGAGAGAGAGGAGGAAGCAGGCTCCCCGCAGAGCAGAGAGCCCGATGCGGGGCTCCATCGCAGGACCCTGGGATCATGACCTGAGCCGAAGGCAGAGGCTTTAACCCACTGAGCCACCCAGGCACCCCGGTACTTCCATTTTTTTAAGTAAAAATATTTATAGCTTACATTTTCCAACACATTTTGAATTAGAAACCCAACAGAAGACAACAAATTAAAATTCACACATCTACCGGGTTCTTTAAAATACTCCCAGTGTTAGAACATGAAGTGTCTAACCCTAAAACATTGTACCAAGGGAGGGATGCTCCAAGGTAACAGGCTCCTGGGATTTTCTTTACAAGGCCCAGCATCATTTCTGGGCCTGGTTGAAATAAATCTTAAGTATTTGCTCTTCATTATTTAAGGACATTAAAATATTGCTCTGAGTTCTTTGAATGAAAATAAAAGACTTGTAATCATTATGCAAAAAGAATTTGTTTAACATTGACATAGTGTGTCTCTTCATAAGTGAATTTTCCAAAAAGCTAAAGCATATTTTTACTTATTATATACATGTAGGTCTTCTGAATCAGAGAATACTGACCACACTTTGGACTTTTCCTTATGACTCATGTTCTAATGAATATTCAATGTTGTACTGAACTAGTGAAAATAATACCAATCTTCAAGGGTGTGAGAGGCTTGAATGAAATAACCCAGAAGAGGGGTGTGTCCTTACAAGGACCATATATGAAGAGTTAAATTGGCTTGTGATTCCCACCCATTTGATATGCGATTTGTTACAAATGGCTAACACACACATGAAAAAGTGCTCAACATCACTAGCTATCAGGGAAATACAAATCAAAACCACAATGAGATACCACCTTACACCAGTTAGAATGGCAAAAACTAACAAAACAGAAAACAACAAATGTTGGGGAGGATGATGTGGAGAAAGGGGAACCTTCTTACACTGTTGGTGGGAATGCAAGTTGGTGCAGCCACTCTGGAAAACAGTATGGAGATTTCTCAAGACGTTAAGAATAGAGCTACCCTATGACCCAGCAATTGCACCACTGGGTTTTTAACCCAAAGATACAGACATAGTGAAAAGAAGGGACACGTGCACACCAATGTTCATAGCAGCAATGTCCACAATAACCAAGCTGTGGAAGGAGCATTCGTCAACAGACGAATGGATCAAGAAGATGTGGTCCATACATACAATGGAGTATTATTCAGCCATCAGAAAAGATGAATACCCAACTTTTGCATGAACATGGATGGGAGTAGAGGAGATTATACTAATTGAAATAAGTCAAGTAGATAAAGACAATAATCATATGGTTTCACTCACAGGTGGAACATAAGCAATAGCACGGAGGGCCACAGGGGAAGGAAGGGATATCTGAAGGGGGAGAAATCAGAGAGGGAGATGAACCATGAGAGACTCTGGACCCAGGGAAACAAACTGAGGGTTTCAGAGGGGAGGTGGGTGGGGGGAGGGGGTAACAGTGTGATGGGTATTGAGGAGGGCACGTGTTGTGGTGAGCACTGTTATAATTAATGGATCACCGAACACTACATCAAAAACTAATTATGTACTACACAGTGGCTAACTGAATGTAAAAAGAAGAAATGCAATTTGTTGTCTGCCTGTTTTTCTTCTTCCTGGCTGCTGTTGGGGTTTAGATTAGAAATCAAAGGATTTAGACTTGAATTCCAAGCACCACACTATTTTCACCTTCAAGTTATGTCATATCTCTCTGGGCCTCGATTTTCTTATTTGTATGATGAGTATACAAGGTTTCCAGCTTTCCTTTATCACATGTAACAGCTGTTGGGTTCACACACTGCACTTTGGCACACCTAAACTCTTCTCATGTGTCACCTGAGCAATGACTACCTTGACCTAACAGCCACAAGAAGGTTGTGTACACGAGAAATTTAACTGTCTTGGATTTTTTTAGGCTGCTATAACAGAATACCACAGACTGAATGGTTTATACCACAAACATTTATTTCTTATGGTTCTGGAGGATGGGGGGTCCAAGATAAAGATGTCAGCAGATTGGATGCTTGGTAAGACCCAGTTCCTAGTTCCTAGTTCCCAGAGAGCCTTCTTCTGACTGTGTCCTCACTCACTGCAGGGGCAAGGGTACTATCTGGGGCCTCATTTAAAAGGTACTAGTCCTATTCACGAGGCCTCCACACTCATGACCTAATCTTCCAAAGGCTCCACCTTCAAATACCATCACCTTGGGATTAAGGTTCTATGTGTGGATTTGAGGGAACACAAACATTCAGTGGGTCATTGAAGTCACCCTCCAGCCCCTTTCCCCCACCAAAGTCTCAGTCCTCTATACTGGAAGTCATGATGAACCAGAGCTTCTTCATCATGTAGGTCACCATGGGCAGTGGTGTCCTTGCCAGGTGTGCCTCCGTCACTCCCTTCTGCCAGCGCCCCCCACCCCCACTCATGATACCAGACTCTAGGGTAACCTAGACCTCGTGAGTTACAAGTTATGGCTGTGAAAGTAAATAAAGGAAACCTCATTAAAAATGGAATCAGGAAGCCCTGGAGGGTGAGCTCTCATGCATGGCCATACCCTACATTGCTTTTCTACCCCAGAAGGAGGAAGAAAGAATTTCTCCTCACCCCAGAGACAGCTCAGCCCATGAGAATTCAGCAGAAACTTCCTTCCCAGCCACCTCTGTTCTATAAAAGCAAGCCCCTCTCCTCTGTTCTCTGGTCTTGCCCATGTTTTGCCATAGGTTGCTTGTGAAAAATCGCAATTCCTTTGCTATTCCCAAATTAACTAATTTTGCTGTTAAGATAACTGGCTCTTTTTTTCTTAAGATCAATGTGGTGTGTTGAGGATCAGCTCAATCCAGCACAGCTCTGCAATGGCTGCAGTGTAATGAGAAGAAAAGTCTCCACTCACCCTCCTGAAGTGCCTTGGAGAGGAGGCTTACCATTCAGGTCTGTTGACATCTCCATGGCACAGTGCATCATGACTCTGCAGCACACTGTGGGGTGCTCAGTGTCAGTGTCAGTTATTTGTATTTTTTATCCAGGTTCTTGTTACGTTCTGAGAACTCTGTAGATGCTTATAGAAGCTCACTAAGAGCTTGCGGTGATTTGCTGCAAGGACCCAATGATGATGATGGTGGTGGTGGTGCTTACAGCAGAACCCACTTAGTTTCCTGGGGAATGCCTTAACAAATTACAACCAACTGAGTGCCTGAAAGCAACAGGAATTCACCTCGGCCACAGTCCAAGGGCAACGCCAAGCTCGGGGTATTGTCAGACCCCTAGAAGTTCTGGGGGAGGCCCTCCCTGACCTATGGCAGCATAACTGCCTTCCGCCCATGTCTTCATGTGGTCTCTGCTCCCCATGTGTATCTGGGTGCTGGCCTCTCCTTATAAGGACACTGGTGATTGAATCAATTGGATTAACCCAGTATGGCCTCATCTTAACTTGCATCCTAATTGCATCTGGAAAGAGCCTGTTTTTGAATCAGGTCACATTCGCAGATTCCAGGTAGATCTGAATTTTGGGAGGACATTGTTCAATCCAGCACAGTGATAAATAAGCATAAGAAATAATGGATGATATTATTTCAGCTCTCATGTATCCAGCTGTCGATTTGAAGAATTTGGGTGAAGTCAAACCTACCATAAAGGTCCGCTCCCTTATTCACCCACTTTCTTAAAAGCATGAGATTATACAATAAGATATTTATTCTTTTGGGTTAAGGCATTGAGTGTTGATAAAATGCAAAGTTAAGGGGCACCTGGGTGGCTCAGTGGGTTAAAGCCTCTGCCTTCGGCTCGGGTCATGATCCCAGGTTCCTGGGATTGAGCCCCGCATCGGGCTCTCTGCTCAGTGGGGACCCTGCTTCTCCCTCTCTCTGCCTGCTTCTTTGCCTACTTATGATCTCTCTCTCTGTCAAATAATCTTTAAAAAAATGCAAAGTTAACTAACTTTTTAGTGTAATTGTATGATGAGATGCTTCCCATCAGTACAGCCACTGAAGCAAGTCTTAATGGAGGGGAAGAGCTTAACTATCAGGTTCACCAAGAGGGAAAACCTGGGGAGTGGCAGGGGAGCTTAGATCCTGGGGAAACAGAGAATAAAGGGGACAGTAAAATCCATAGGAAAACACTGCCAACTTTAGAGTTTTGCTTAAGGTGGACCCAGTGAGAGGAGTTTAAACAATTACCCAGACAAAAGAGGTTGGAGATCCAGCAGCCACACTTTGTCTAACTCTCAAAGCATCTGGAAGAGCGGTTATTCCCAGGAGGAGCACATTTCCCTGTGACCTGTGGCAGCAGGACAGTCTGTGGGGACAGGAGCACCTTCCTTGTGCTCCCCCTCTTCACTGCTACAAGGGCACACAAGGCCGTGGTGACAGAGACAAACATGGTGGTGCCTGTAGGAGCCACTTACTGAGAATTGGTTAGGGGCTCAACACTGTGCTGGGCACTGCATGCACATTAATTATCTCATTCACTCGAATCCCCTCAACCACCTTATGAAGTTGATCTGTAATTACTTCTTATTTTATAGATAAAGAAGCTGAAGTTGAAAGGAGTGATTTGTCTAAAATTAATTTCTAGTGACAGAGCTAGGATCCGAGTCTGTCCTTCCTGAAACTTGATGATCTTACATATGCACGATCAGAGAAAATTGAAGTACTGCGTAATGAGAGCTCCTTTTCCACTCTATTGTTTTCTTCTGGCTTACCAGAAGTCTTATGATTGAAATATTAGGACTACCTTGACCTCCTTACAAATTACCAACTGGATAGATGAAAGTCAGATTCCAGGTGGTCCCAAGGTCCCTCTGACTCTGTAATTGTTATGAACTGCCCCAAATAACAGCTATCCTTCCATCTCTCACTTCGAAGAAAAAAAAAGTCTTCATGAGATGTTCAAATCATTGACTCATGAGAGCATAGGCTATTTTCTCCCAACTGACTTTGCCCTTGATGGTTATGTACAGAAAAATTAGGTAAAACTCAGACCAGGAGTCCAGCCACCAATAATGACATCTTAAATCTGAATAGCATTTACATAACTTTAAATGCATTGTAATAAACACATGTGCATCCAACTTCCTAAACTCTAGGTGGTATAAATGGAAACTTGTGACATGATCAGAAATGGTTGGAACTGAAAAGCTCAATCACACTACTTATCCTCCATACAATATTATTCTAGAAGGTGTAGGGATAAGTAATGATGCAGTGTGTGTAGCTCCTTCCCTCCTACAGCTTATGATCTTAGTGATAACTGCATACAGAAGAAATCGAGAAAGCAATAATTAACAAATGAGCACTATGGTCAGGACTGTGGGGATTGTCCCAGGCTGAGCTCCCCCAGAAGTGGAACCTGAGACAGAGAGTGGCTTGCAAGCTATGTATTTGGGATAGTTCCCGGGAAACCTCCATGGGAGAATGGCAAAGTGAGAATTGGAAGGGAAAATGGAAGATAAAAGGAAAAAAATGAGGAAATAAAGTTAACCATTCTGTGCTCAACTGGGGCTCAATTTTCCAGGGGGTGCTCTGGGAGGTGGTATGGCGTGTGCTCCCAGGTACCCCAGACCAGGTGCCCCAGCTGGAGCCTTTACTTCCAGCTCATGTCATTACTGGCACAGGGCTGCTCCCAGCGTTGACAAGTGGATTCCAGAAGCCAAACAAAGGTTCCAGAGGAACAGGCTACAGGTCTTTGCAATTGGAAACATGGGGTGACAATTACCATGGGACTTGGTCCATACTTACAGCATCTGCCATTAGGGTCCTTCCTGATGAAGAAAACCATCTTAGAATGTGGTCATCCAGGAGGGCTCCATGGGAGTCCCATCTGGAAACATAGTTCAGATTGCAGGCAGGAAATAGGGAGAGGGCAAAAGTGGGCAATGGCACAGCAAGAGTGAAGACAGTTGGCAGGATGGCAATGTCTTGAAGGTGCACTGTGGAAACTAGAAGGGGTTGAAGCTAGACACTGCAGGGACCTGAGTTTATACATGCTTTTAAGGGAGTTACAGACTAAAATTGTGCTCTCGGCTCTTGTATTAGAACTGCCAAACTGTCAAGTACCTTCTACTAGGAGAGCCTGTTTCCTTTATGCAGGGTTATTTCAGAGCTCTGAATTGCTTTCCAAACCCTTTAGTCTTGAGGGGCAGGTGATGAGCCTTTTGCTACTGTGTACTTTATTTTAGAGGCATTAGGCTGGAAGTTTGAGTCATACATATATATACTTTTTAAGTCAGGTCTGCTTTCTAGTGAAAGATGTGTGTCTGAGAATTCAGAAGCAATGAGAATTGTGCAATTGAGAATTTATTTTTCATACATGGTAGTGGCCACCTAAAGCCCTCCAGACCTGTCCTCTCTGGTCTCAGCCTGGCATTTCCCTCCACTGTACATCCCTCAGATATAGGCCATGACCTCAGCCACCAAGTGTGCTTTTATTCTTTCTACATTATCTTGTGTTTTTGCAATATTTTCTTTTTCCCTTTCAGAAAATGGGATTGACTGTAGGGAGCTGTTATTTTCCAGAATATTGTAGGGTTTTGTTCAGAATCCAAGTGTCCCAGTTTCCAAACCAGGAGAAAAGACCCCTTTTCTTATTATTAGGATGGATCTGTTGAATAGCCAGCTCAACTCACCAAACTGATTATGTCTCTGATATCCATCTTTTTGGCTTGCTCTTCCCAGAGGCTGAAGTTCTCCAGCTCCCACTGTACCCCAGGGCTCAGGAATCAGTGATCAGTAGGCACTCGGCCCAGGGCCCAGGCTCCAGCTGAACATATTTGAGCCAGAACCAGGTTCCAGGACCCTTGCTTTCCTATGCCACCTCCTGTGACCTCAATGGAGGTACCAAGCATGACTGTTAGTTCAAGTAATGGGGAGGAGTTCCCTGTGGGAGGTCAGAGATAGAGATAGGGGTCTTTGGATACAGATCCTGAACCAAGGGCACCAGTGGAATGCTTATGCTGGGAAAATTATAGGAAAAGCCCTTACAAGAGTGAGGGGAACAGAAAGGGAAGGAACAGGGCAGGATGAAAGGTCAGAGAAGCTTTTGACTCCTGCCCAGAGTGTGAGAGGGTCAACTGGGCTTAGAGTAGTAGGTAGTGGCTGTGGACAAAAGAGTTAGGCTTTTGTTCCCTGTCAGCAGGTAGTGGTTGGCTTAGGGTAGAGGTGAGGTCTAGACTCCCAGCAAAGGATTTTTTCTTTTGGGTAAGGCAACTGCACATCCAGGGGCAATCCTAAGTGTCCAGCAACAAGCCCTCAGAGTCAAGCTTTCAGATGAGACCACAGCCCTGGTCAACACCTGATTACAACCTCATGAGAGACCCTGAAGCTGAGAACCCAGGCAAGTCACACAGAGATTCCTGTGAGACAACAAATATAAGTGGTTTTAAACTGGTGGGTTTGTGGGACATCGTCACAGCAATAGATAACTGATATAAAGGGAATGGTCCATTTTTGAGGGAAAAGCATCATCACTGCTTGGATTCAGGGCCCCTGAAATAATTTACCAAAAGTAGTGCTTGTTGAGAGAAAAGAAACATTCTCCTTGTGTGGCCCTATCTGTACCCAACATGAGGAAGGCTGCCACCATACAACCTATGGTTGAGCCAGGAACTCGGCCCTGAGTAGCTGTGTTGGGACAAAGACATTTGAAGCTGGCTCAAATAAACTTTGTATTAAACCCAAACTGTAGCTACTCCTTTAAAACTCATAAAACACGCCTTTGTGCCCATATAGACCCTTCTTCCCCATCTTCTCTCATTTCCTTTTCTTTTCTCTAGGTGGCAGATATGAGTAATACCTAATTCAATATTCTGGTGATTGTTGGGTTTTTGTGCTCTGTTTCCTCATCACAGGCTCAAAACTACAATGAAACAATATTGTTTCTTGCCAAGCTTGAATTGTTGTGTTCCCGGCTGAGGGAGAACTGTTCATATTTGTTATTTTTCAGGACTTAGTGTGTTTCCTTTCTTTGTCAGAGCTATCCTTCAAGGAGAGTATAGCCTAGGGCTAAAGTAAAGCATCAAGCAGAAATTATTTAAATAATTTTAACCCCAAACATATTCATGCCGACAGGGGGGAATGAAGACAAGTGACAATTTTTAAGTAATACAAAATCTTTCTCAAAATATACAATTTTCTCTTGGTTTCTTTCTAGCCAAAGTTAAGAAGATACCTAAATCCTTCCTCTTAATCTAATAAAAAGTAATAATTTTATAAAATACAAAAAAAGTTCCTCAATTTGCATGGATCCACATAGCAGCAAAAACACAACAGACATCTTGTCATACAAAATAATCCCCTTTGTCATTACTTCTACTCATTTACGTTCCAATGAAATAAGACTCAAGATTCAGAGATATCTTAAAGTGTACCTTTTAAAACATTTATTATGACCAGTGTTACATGCATTTTATGATTTAAAAATTTATAATACAGACAAAGGGCTGATATCCAGGATCTATAAAGAACTCCTCAAACTCAACACACACAAAACAGATAATCATGTCAAAAAATGGGCAGAAGACATGCAAAGACACTTCTCTAATGAAGACATAAATATGGCTAACAGACACATGAAAAAATGTTCATCATCACTAGGCATCAGGAAGATTCAAATCAAAACCACATTGAGATACTGCCTTACACATTCTTACAGTTAGAATGGCCAAAATTAACAAGACAGTAAACAATGTGTGTTGGAGAGTATGTGGAGAAAGGGGAACCCTCTTACACTGTTGGTGGGAATGCAAGTTGGTGCAGCCACTTTGGAAAACAGGGTGGAGATTCCTTAAGAAATTAAAAATAGAGCTTCCCTATGACCCTGCAATTTCAGTACTGGGTATTTGCCCCAAAGATACAGATGTAGTGAAAAGAAGGGCCATCTGTACCCCAATGTTCATAGCAGCAATGGCCACGGTCGCCAAACTGTGGAAAGAATCAAGATGCCCTTCAGTGGACGAATGGATAAGGAAGATGTGGTCCGTATACACTATGGAGTATCGTGCCTCCATCAGAAAGGATGAATACCCAACTTTTGTATCAACATGGACAGGACTGGAAGAAATTATGCTGAGTGACATAAGTCAAGCAGAGAGATTCAATTATCATATGATTTTGCTTATTTGTAGAGCATAAGGAATAACACAGAGGACATGGGGAGATGGAGAGGAGAAGGGAGTTGGAGGAAATCAGAGGGGGAGAAGAACCATGAGAGACTGTGGAATCTGAGAAACAATCTGAGGGTTTTGGAGGGGAAGGGGGGTGGGAGGTTGGGTGAGCCTGGTGGTGGGTATTATGGAGGGCACGTATTGCATGGAGCACTAGGTGTGGTGCATAAGCAATGAATTCTGAAGCATGGAAAAGAAATAAAAAAATAAAATAAAATAAAAATTTGTAATACCCTTTTCATAGATGAGTTGCTGGACTCTCTACCAGAGCTGAGAAAAGAGTGTACAGATTCATAAAGAAAAAAGAAAAGGCAAAACCTTGTAAGGCAAAGCAGCAGTAAAATGAGATAGCATTGTCTACCCCAGGAAACCTTTTATGTGACAATGAAAATGTAACAAGAAAGGCATATTAGAGAATGCATTTTGACTCAGGCGAGGATGTGTCATTATTTTTAAAAATCACCCTTAAATAATAAATTGCCTAGTTATGGACAATGTACCTCAATTCATGAAATTTCCATTTACGCATTCCTTTTCAAAAGCACACTAAGAAACAAGCTAAGGAACAAATGTCCTTCACTGAAATAACTTAATAATACTCAAGGTGAAATTGCTGTTGATGATTATGCATCATTCCTATTTAATTCAATAGGACTTACAGATAACTTTTTTAAGGGAACATTTCAAATTAGTTATGGAAGAATCAACCTAGAGTTTTCTTATTTTCTTCACTGGAAAGCATGATTTTCTATGGTTTTGTGTTGACTTCCATCTAGGTTTAATAAATGTGATTAAATCCTTGGAGGAAGGTATAGTACATCAAAGAGGACACTTAATTGAACAGGCAGCCTAACTCCCGGTGAGGGGGTATCAGTGACATCTGGATATCCCAGGAGAGGACAAGTGCTATTCCTAGTGCATCCCCATCACTCATCAAATGGTGCTGGCTCACTAATGCTGTGGAAGGAGATCTTGTGATCCCTACTGAGGATGCATGTTGTTGAGGTGTGAAAGCACTTTCCATGGACATGGGCAGTTTCAAGAGACCCAGGAGACAACCGCCTTTGGATACAACTTTGGTTTAAGTGCAGGCTGCCCACATTAAGGACCACTTTTGAACATGAGTCGTGGCCCAGGAAAGTGACATGGATGGCTAAGTGACCAATGGTATTTTGTTCAGATGATTTCTAAGTCTTTGCTTTCAATAAAATTGAGTGAGGATCATTCGTGCCTTTAGCTCACCATTAAACTGAATCTGAGTTGATGATTCATTGTTGAGAACTCACAACAAAAGTGTCTTTGTCAAATGACTTAAGGAATTAAGAGAATTTAGTGATTTGTTATAGCAAAATTCCTTCCATTTGCATCTACTTATCTTTGTGAATAAGATTTCTTGACACTTATATTTATGAAAGCAAAAAGAAGGCATAGAATTGGTACCAGATCCTACCACAATCTAGCAATAAGTAATTCTATTAAAATATAGGTGAGATAATTATGGGGGAAAGGCCCATATATCTCATTAAAAGAGGCCATTTCACTTAAAATTTTTCTCAGTTTGATAATTAGAAAAATGTATGTATTTATTCTTTGATCCATTGTATATTACTAATAAATATAGTTATAACTCAAGCTAGAGGACATTCTTTGATACTTAGAACCTTATGGTACCAGGAAATTTTGGGAAAATATGAATTTCAAATGTATATAATAATTGATCAATAAAAGATTGTACAGCATAAAAATATTACCTTGGGATAAAACTCTGTGGAAATGTAAATAAGAATCCAAAAGGAATGAGCTCCATTCAGACTTTCCATCTGTTAAAGTGGAACTTGTTCATGTATTTTATTTTATTATTTTTTTATGTTTCTTCATGTATTTTAAATGAATGAGATGGATGAGGGCAAGTATCAAACTGTTAGTGCATTTAGATTTCTTTTTTCTCTTTTTTCTTCTTGCTGAATGCTGAGCCTGAGGCAGGGCTTGATCATGACCCTGACTGAGATCACCATGTGAGCCTGATAAGGTCCGGTGTCGACCACCTCCCCGAAAAGAACTGAGGACACTCAGGATAATGCAAGTCACACAGCGAGGTTTATCGCCAGCTAGCTGGGGTCCAAGTATCTGCCCGGCGCAGCGGGTTTCAACAAGGACCCCGAATGCAAGGCTCTAGGGGTTTATATATGTTTCAAACGGCAAGCACGAGTCGCACGGTGATTTTCCACAGCCCTCGCGGTTACGCACAGTTCACAAGTCAGCCGCCTGTAACCTGGCTGGGTAAGATACAATTCCCAAATCCCAGGAACTGAAGCAAGATGCACATTTGGTTTCTTAGCGTAACTGCCCACATTCTGTTTGTCCCGATAAGCCCGACACTGGCCGGTGAGTAGGGGCCTAAGTCACCAGGGCGTTATAAAACCTGTTATGGCTGCCCTTGGGCTAAGCAGGCCCTAACAAGCCAAAATCAGGAGGGAGTCATTTAACGGACAGTGCCACCCAGGCGCTCCAGTGTATTTAGATTTCACTGGCAACATTTAAAAGAGTGTGTAACAGTTTCATTTTGAAATGTTAGCATTTATAATGTGTTGGAAATTATATCCTTTTGCATATTTAATAATTTTTGCTGTCAACTTAAAAGCATGCAAGAGAGTGCATAATATTGGGTATTTTTCTTCTGGTATAAACAAGCAAAATGCTTGAAACTCATTAGTCTTATGTGTGATTTAAAGTGTGTTGTGGGTATTAGGGAGAGCACATAGTGCATGGAGCACTGGGTGTGGTGTAAAAACGATGAATCTTGGAATACTGAAAAAATAAAATAAAATAAAATAAAATAAAGTGTGTTGTTATAATAAATGTCCTGGAGTGACATCAGCAAAAAATGGTAGAGTAAGTCTCTCCAAAAATCCATAAATTTTTCCATAAAAGCAAGCAAACAGTGGAACAAATTGTCAGAATCAACATTATCAGAAGACTGAAAATTAACCAAAGGCTTGCAGCAATCCGGAGAGCTTTCACTGAAGACAAGTGGCAGAATCTCATTAAGCACAAGCTCTGTGGTTTTTTACTTACCCTAGTCCAGCCACATGGTAGCCTCAAAAACTAACAACCTGCATCACAGTGAGACCCAGCAGCCTGCAAGCTGTGGAGCCAAGAAACAGAGCGGGCGCTCAATCAGTTCCTCCTGCTCTGAAAACGGTCACGGTTTGACCTGTTTGGAGGTTTTCTGCAAGACCCTGCTTGCAACACGGTCCATATCTGAGCTGGCAGGAACTTTACAGGCCTGTTTCCCAGGGGCACGTGTTGAAAACAATCACAGTTTTTTTTGACATCACAGCTGCCCGGGGCAGTAGATAACAACTGGCTGACCAGGAAGCAGGAGAGGAAGACTGGGTAATGAGATGCCCGCAGGAACTCTGCAAAGCTCTGACACCACAAGGCTACATGCTTGGAGGAGACCGTTAGCTCTCACCTCCAGTGATCTTGACACTCTGAACAAGCAAGCAGTGAAGGCCAAAGCCCAGTCGTCAGCTGCCTGGCTGATTGCTGAGGATGTGCCCTAGCACACATCTAGAATCCTTGAGCAAAACCTGGGAGACTTAGTGGTTCCAAGTGTTTAAGGAAATTGGACCAATCGTTCTCTGAGCATAAGCTGACTGAAGAGAGCCTTCCATGGCCACACAAGACAGAGAAAACAGGCTTCACAGAATTAGTTCAGAGAAGGTAGTAAAAAAGCAAGTAACAACAACTACTACTACTGCAAAGAAGGAAGCGCCAACAACAAACCTTGGAGAAGGGATGAATCTGATTCCCAGGGTTTCCCTGTTGTATTATTTAAAATGTCAGTTTTCAAAAAGAAATTATAATGCAAGTGAAGAAATAAGAAAGCACTGTCCAGACACAGGCGGAAACAAGCAACCAGTGGGAACTCCTTGAGGAAAACCACATGACAGACCTACTAGCCAAAGACTTTAAATCATGTATTTTAAATATATTCAAAGAAATATAAAAAGCTGAAGGAAAGTGAGAATGATGTCTCATCAAGTAGAAAGTATCAATAAAGAGGTCAGACTATGAATATATTTTTAAAATCTTCAAATAGGGGGACTCCTGTGTGGCTTAGTGGGTTAAGCCTCTGCCTTCAGCTGAGGTCATGATCCTGGAGTCCCCAGATCAAGACTCACATAAGGCACCTTGCTCAGCAGGAAGCCTGCTTCTCCCTCTGCCTGCCTGACCCCCTGCTTGTGCTCTCTCTCTGTGTGTGTGTCAAATAAAGAAACAAGCAAACAAACAAATGAATAAAATCTTAAAAAAATAAAATCCTCAAATAGAAATTCTAGAGTTAAGAAGACAGTAACTGAAATGAAAAGTTATGAACATCCTGCAGAAAATCCTCCCAACTTACTGCTTTGGGCCTCAAGCTTCACCTACTAAAAGTTCATTTATTGTGATACATTCACTTTTTAGGTGTAACTATCCTCAGAAGCTTAGGCTCCCCTTCAATCCTGCCCGTCGTCGGGTGAAGCAGTTCCCTGTGGCTGTCAGAGATGCCGCCGCAGAGCTCCGGACCCCACTGGGCCGTGCGTGGGGAAGGCGAGGGCGAGCTCATGGCTCGTGTTTGGCACTGATGTGTGAGTACGGAGTCTAGGTTTTGACATTTGAGACCTGACAGACTGTAGCATCAAGCCTCGCGCTTCCGAGAGGGAAGGCCCATGACCCAAATCACAGGCAGCAGCAGACGGTGCTGCGGAGAGAGAAGTACCCTCGGGGGTTGGCAGTGTGTGGAGAAGGGGCACGTTGGGCCAGAGTCAGGGCAATTCAATCCCGAGAGTCCAAATTCAACTCCACTATTATAAAGTAAACACAAGGAGAGCAAACGTTTGTACGAAGCCTTCTTTCACAAACATAAAATAAAACAAATATTTAAAGTTCCCAGTTGGATTGCTATATATAGCCAGGGAGAAGTGGGCTTGGGCCAGAGATTCAAGAGCAAACTAAGAGGTACCTCAGGAGGCCGACCTTCTCCTTCCCTCCCCAATCCCTGAAAGTTTCTGAGCATTATAGACAGAGCAGAATGGTCAGCAAAATGTTTTCAGGACTAAAAGCCAAAGATAAGCCATGACAACAGGTTATTTAGGCCTTACAGGTGAATACGTGTGGTCTAATTTGACTTCACTGTCGGGAACCCCTTACTAAAAGACAGTGGGGTGTGGAGGTTAAGTATCGGGTCCCATGCTGTTAGCCATGGGACACAGGCAAGCTACTCAATGTTTCTGGGCCTCTATTTGCCCATGTGTGAAATAGGAATAACATCTGCCTATCTTAAGGTTCTTAAGAAATAAGAACTCAGGGGATAGGTTGTTTAAAAAGAATTTAGATCAGAGTCTAGCATAAAACACAGACTGGAGGGTTGGTTAATCAGATGGCCTCTCCGTTAGTTATGCCCGAGTGCCTGACATATGCAACATGGGGATCTCCTCTGGTACTGACCCATTTGTTCCAAGAATTTCCCTTTTGAAGTGTAAATAAGTTTAAGAGTGACAATATATCAACTACAATTAGTAATGCATTGGTATTTTTAATAGCCAGAAATTTGATTTCCAATTATTTAGCCAAAAACTGAGCTCTGGAAAAATTAAATATGACACCAGTACATTTTTATTGGAGGAGGGGGAGGCAGATCAGAAGCTGCCTTAGGGGACGTGACTGACTGTGACTTCTTGGACAGTCCGGGACCAGTGTAGGAATACAGAGCAAGGAGTGGGGCAGGTTTAACCACGAAAATAGACAGAGGCGGTTTTCTACAGCAGACTGGGGTGGAAATAATCAAGACATCCAACTCCAAGTTCTAGTCTCGGCTTGCTCACTAATTGGAGTTTTAGCTTTGTGCATTAGTGTTATCTTTTGTGGATCAGTAACTGCATCTAGGATATGAAGAGACTAGGTTTTTAGTTCCCAATTATAGAGGTATCATGGATGCTTTTCAGATCTGGTGAAAATTATGGACACATCCTTTGAACAATGCATGTGTCCATGCACACACACAAGTTTGGGTGCAGTCAAGGTGGCTAAATGACCAGCAACCCAGAATAAGTCTCCCTCCATGGTCATCTTTTGGAAGTTTCCTGTCCTATATATCTGTGGTTTTTATCTATCAAGACAGATGTAAACTTTGCTGTATTTGGAAGATTTTATTACTGCATGTCACAAAGAATAGTAGTTATGAGGCTAAAGACAAGCTTTTGCCTAAAGTCATCCTCAAATGATAGCATCCTTCGCAGCCTGACTTTAATCAGCATATGTTTATTACTTCCTAGATACTATAAAGTGTATCAATACATGGTTTTCCATCTGGCACAAGTGTTTAATATATAATCATCAAATGGTAATTTTCTAAAAACATCCCCTTTGTGTTCATTTTAAAGGAAAATGTAATGTAAGAAATACTAACCGTCACTCTGAATGTGGGTTAGCTTAGACCCATGACAGACATGGGACAGGCCACTCCATTATTGATTTGTACGACTCACACATAAAAATACTGAAATAATAGAACTGTTCCATCTGAAGAAGTAATAAATGGAAGAAATGGAATTTATCATCATAGGGAAGGAGAATGTGCTCAGGGACATAGGAAATAAATTAAGTTTAGCAAACTAAGGTTTGAAAAGAAGGCTACATAATTAGAAAAATCATAGATGATAAATTTAACTGATAAAAATCTAAAATCCCAAATATACAAAACCTAGACTAGTCAGAAGCATGAAAACACTTATTCGTGAACAAACAGCCCAGAACTATCACAGGAAGACCTCACAGTCCTGAATTTGGGCACATGTGAAGGTGGGTGATGTCACAAATGTGTCTGGCTGGTTTGCCCCCTCCTCCATCACCACTCAAGTGACCACATAATTATCCCCAAACCGGGACACTTGTGAGAGTCATAGGGGAGATGACAGGTTTAAATCTGGATTATCTCAATCAAAACATGATCCACGGGTGTCCATGTGGCCCAGATGCATTCATGAGGCCACGCTTTCCTTGAAATGCAACCCTGTTACACAACGGTTCTCCTGCCAATGGGAGAAAAATCAGCGTGCTCCCAGCCAGAGCTCAAATTCACAATCTTCCAAGGAGGATGAAGAAATAGAAATTAGAGCAACTGTAAGTTACCTTTAACGATTCCCCAAACTAGCAATATAAATAAATATAAATATAAATAAGAATAACAGAAAATGCTGGTGAGGATAGAGGAAGGTTTGTACACTCCCAGCAACACTACCACTGTTTTTGAAAGGCAATCTGGCACTACGTGGAGTGAAATTGTTCATGTCATTTGGACTGTATTACACACCCAAAAACAATTCCAAAGAGGAACCAGAAGAGAGTCAAATATAATTTATGACAGAAAAAATTAAAAATTTGGTGTCTAATAGTAAGGGGACAGAAGCAAGTTGCCATCATATGACCCTACCCAAGGTCAAATAGCCAACTCTAATAATGAAGATGTAGACATCTACAAAGTATGTTAAAAACAATAGTAGTAGTAGTAGTAAAAGTAGTGAAATAAAAAGAGGGGATGGGTCTCTGATACTTGGTGTTCAGAGCAAGCCATGAACTTAGGCCTCAGTCCTGATCCAAGCAGAGACCAGCATGTCTCTGGTGGCAACAGGGACCCCCCCCAGCCTTCTTCATTAGAAGACAGTAAAGACTAAGGAGCCCTGCTCCCCACCAGAACAGGGAAGGCAAGGAGGGAGGGGGGAAGGCGGGAGGGAGGGAAGGGGAGAAGTCCTAACTGAAATACAAAGAAGTGTCCATTATCAAAATCAGGCTAAGTCTAGCCCAAGCCCTCTGCTTCTCATTGTCTTTTCCAAATAAGCTAACATTTGAACCTCTGAGGTTCTATTTTTTGAAGGTTGGTGCAGAAAGTTTTTTGAGAAATCATCTTATGCAGCAGGAGATTATTAACATAGCAATGACATCTATATTAAAATCACTTTATGAAATGTACTGTCCTAATCTTATTTTGCATAAAAATTCAGAATTTAGACTTTGCTGATTCTCCCCTGATGGCTAAATCTCTTCCTCAGCCCCAAAGCAGGTTCTAGTCCGAGCGTTTGGGAGCAGCCCCCTGCCCTTTTTTTTCTGTCCTGTTTACAGAGCATGGTATGCCTGTCTTTCAGGCCAACATATCCCTAAGGAGAAGAGCCTTCTTGTGGTTCACTTGACGTTGGTTGATTGCTTCAGTTTTTTGGGTCAGCCTTGAATGTTCTGTTAATTTGGCCTGATGCACCCTGAGGCAACAGAGCACTTACACACTTAAAAATATAAATACAAGAGCAGGAAAAATGTAGGGAGAAGAAGATTCGCATCTGGACTACACAGAAATAGCTAGCTGCTTTTAGTTACAGGCAATGTTGTTGGGTAACACACGAATTTTCAGTGTCGGGGTGGGCTGCAGAAACAGTTCAGGATAATAATGCACACTTATCTTTTAAAAGAAATGTTGATCCTGAACAGGATTCTCCTGTCTACGTGGCCTTGGGTTACTCTTGCCAAGTGACTGTACCACGTGGCTGAGAGGAACTGTGTAGAGGAGAGGGGAAGGCTGAGGGGCCAAGAAGTCTTGGCAGAGGGGCAGCAGAAGTGATCAGAGAAAAGAAGAGGAGCCCATGGTGGGGTCAGAAGAAGGGTTGCCAGAGAGGCAGAAGGAAAAACAAGAGAGAGAGGTGTCCCAGACCCAGAAGGAGAAGGCATCCAAAGGAGATGTGCACTGGCGCCCAATGTTGTGGGGAAGTCAGTCATGAAGAAGTCTGAAGGAGCCACTGAAGGTTGGCTTCTCTTGGGATCCATAGGCACAATGCCCTTTGTTCTTGTATAAAGTTCTTAAGAAAACACTAACTCTATTGTTGCAATAAAACATGAAGTTCCAAACACTTTTCAAGGAAAGAAAAAAATTAATAGTTTTTGGAATTCTTTTTCTTGATTGTAGTAGATAAACTTGCCCTGGCCAATGATTTAATGATGGACCAGAGGGTGGCAGGCATCCTGGGTACAGACACTGAACTTGGTTCAGCCTTCTCTGGCCTGAGGAGTACTTGAGTGTCGCTGGTGCTGAGAGAATGCCCTTCAGTTCTTCACTTTTAGAGAAGGCAGTCTTTTTTGTTGCTTTTTGGAAAATGACAGGAAAGCAAACAATGAAGGTAAGTACAAGCATCCCTACAGATTCTTTCCAAGAGCCATTAAGAAGCTACATACACATTTTATTTTCCTATCTTTCTGCCTTTTCTTTGTTGCACATCTTGACTTAGAAGTTCCATGAGGAAGGACGAACAATAGTGTTCTGTGGTCAGTGTCCAGCTTCATGGCTGACACACAGAAAATGAGCGACTCAGTGAGTAAGTATGGTTGGGGCTGAGAAAGAAATGGGGATCCATAATGGTCTGCCCAGGAAGTGGGTAATACAATGGTTACAGCTTCTGATCAGTGTTTCCAGCTTGAGTCTGATGTACTTGACACAAGCTAACCACCAGGTCACATGTAAGCCTCCGTGTGAAGTTATGGAAAGAAGCAGCCAAGTCATCCCAATTAGTCACACAGGGATTACCTGTTAGGTTTCCTTGTTATATTAGAACTTATTATTAAAGGTTTTTTAAGAAGACATTTTAATATAAAAAATTCCTGTGCTTTCAATATTGAGTGGAAAGAATGTATTTTCACCGAGTATCTAGCTGGCTAATTATGATAATAATTAAAACTAATGAAATAGATTGAATGCTTACTCTATATCAGATATTATCTTTTTCCTCTGGTGGTTTTACCACTGGGTTCTTATGGGAAAGCCACTAGAGTAGACCAGGTATCCCCACTCTTAGAAGATGTGAAGAGTCAGTGAGAAATCTAAGGGCAGAAGAGAAGGGGCCAAAAAATTAAGCTGTCTATTTTCAGATACACCAAATTCCCAGAGCACCACTTTTCTGAGATTTCCAGTGAGGAAAAGAAAGGGCCATCCACTGGCCATGAACCGTCCCTCTCTGTCCTCCATCCCTTTCTCTGTCTCTGTCTCTCGCACACACACAGTCCCTCACCACAGCTGCCACTGGACCCACATGCTCTGGGGTCGAGCACAGGTAGGGCGTGTACACTGAAGGTGCTGGGTGGGCATCCTAGGGGCATCCGAGGCACCCCAGCAGCCCACACCCTTCATTCTCTCTCTTCTGCACTCCAGTCGGCTACGGACGGTGGAGCAGATGTGACAAACTGCAATGACGTGGGATGTGCTTGCCGCTTTCTGTCACTGTATTCCCTTCCTCCAAGTGTTTCCTTGGGCTCTGAAGTCATGCCATTCCCAATCAGAGAGCAGAAGAAAACTTACCCATCTTAGGAGTCAGAGTAAAGGGAAGGCAAGCTGGGGCTAGGAAGCAAAAGCCTCAGGACAACAGAGAAGAGTCTGTGACCTGTTGTAGGAACTCAGTCGTGGGTCAGAGGTCAGCAAAGGTTACCGGCCCAATAATCAACCAGGAACTTAGGGCAGGAAAAAGTACTTTAGCATAATTTTCCTTAGTTTTAAACTGTATCATAAAAAATATATCAGAAACCCCATGTTACATCTTGTTCTTTTTCACCTTTGCCATGCATACCTACTATTCCTGCCCCTGTTTCTGGTCAACAGAAGCCTAGAAGGGTCAGGGCCTAGAACTTGGATGTCAGGAGGAAGATGTGGGGCATCTCTGCTTTGGGCAAGTTACCAGCATGAGAAAAGGCTTAGAAGTTTTTCTCCTGTAAGTGCAAATAGAAGAAAGAAGACTTTATTTAGAACCAGGCACACTAAGGAATCTGTAAGAAGCTGTTCCAAACCGTAAGAGACTTTTAATTATAGGGAAAAAACTGAGGGTTGCGGGAGGGGAGGTGGGGGATGGGGTCACTGGGGGACGGGCACAAAGGAGGCGCGGGATGTGATGAGCACTGGGCGTTAGAGGCAGCGGACGAATTACCCAGCTCTACGTCCGAAACTAATGATACATTGTATGTTAGTTAATGGAATTTAAGTAAGTAGAAAAAAAGAAGCTGGTAGAATATAAAAACAATGACAATTTTTATGGAATGTTGGCAAAATCTAAAGTTGATACAAAGGGACATTCTCTCATTTTTCCATTGTAAAGCCCTGAATGTAAAGAAAAGCAAGAGCAAGCCAAACTTGGAATGTAGGTTTGCAAAGTGTTAAAAAAATTACTAATTTTAGGGGAAGACAACATATTTCAGCCAGGAATCCATGATTGAAATTCTCCAATAAATCCCTCCCAGCTGAAAAAAAATTTTTTTTCAAGGCCTATTTGTGTGGATACAACAGTTTTGAAGCAGGTTAAGGACGCTTTCTTCCCTGAGTCCTCATACAAATGGGTTCCCTGGGGTACCCTCCAAGCAAGAGATGAAGGTTATTCTCAGTTGATTAAACTAAGTAGAACTGCATGGGCAAAATGGGGTCACCAGAAAAATGATTTTCAGAAATTTGAATGCATCTATAAAGTATTGAGAGCACAGGTACAATGAACAGACACGAGGTGACAAAGCTCTCCTGCTGGTCAGAGAGGGGCAACCTTCAGGGCAGCCTTGCCTTGCTCCTGAAGCCCATGTGGGCACAGGGCAGACACTGCCTTGGTTCCTGTGGGAAGTACAAACGAGAGCTGCAACAACACCAGATGTGCCACCTATTTTTACCAAAGGGAAGTGGCTAGGCTTGACATGACAGGTACCTGTGCTCCCAGTGACCAGCCAGGGGTAGAGAGGGACATTCAGTTTCCGGGCCCCCAACCATTTGCTCACAGGCAGCTGCTAACAACCACCCAGCCTAACTCTAGAAGCTTACTCGCTCGTAGCCCACCTGAGCGACCCTCAGGGACCCTCTGGGACCTCCCTCTGGGAACCACCCTCAAGGGAGGGGGGTTCACGCACAGACCTGCCCTTGGAAGATGAGCAAGCTCCGAGTTCCCAGTGAGCTCTGTGCACCTGTCAGGGGGCTACCTGTGACATGAGCAATGATCAGAAGGTCCTTCCTCCTGGGCTCAGTGTGTCATCCTTCTGGGAGTCTGGTCAACAGCAATGGAGGACGAGGCTTGGTCTGGTGCCCTGTGACTTTCTTGTCACCCTCACCTCACTCCTTAGATTGACCAAGATCAGCACTTCACTGGGAGAGCTTTTGATGAAGGTGGTTTGCTGTCTGAATCTCTTGTGTTCTTGTTAGTGCTCTGCCTTTTGGTGCATCTTAAGTCATTCCAAGTCTGGAAGATGGGGCATTGGACATCACTAAAAGCTCAGGTTGGTTTTGAGTCTGGGGCCCACGATCATGTTTATCCCACACTGCTTACTCCCCAGAAGGGCTTCCCAGAGGTCAGAGGGAGTAAGTCCTCGAGACTCACAAACTTGTATGACTTGGGCTTCCTACAGACAAGCAGTGACTGTACACTTGGGAAACCCTGCTGTCGCCCCACGAGGGCACACAGCAGAGAGGGAGGCAGGAGGGGTCAAATGCAGTTTCATAAGAAAGCTATTTTTCTATGTGTTCCTCAGGTGCCTTGGGTTATTTTCTCCTTTGCTATCTTTTCCCCAAATTTCCCCCTTTCCTTGCCATTTTCCTTCACATTTTTCTCTCCAGTCTTTGAAGTGATCTTTTATTGTTAGCTATCATTTATTGTTAAATATTGTAAGAAACTACAGTATTTCAATATATATTGGATTTGGGGAGGGAGGAGACAGTGGTTTGCAGAAAACAGGCAAAAACACTATTATTTCCAGTTTTCACAGGTACCTGTCAGGTCACTATATGTTCTAGTGGTTGAGATTAATAACAGGCTAATCAGAAAAAATATGTAATGGGAAACTTTTAAAAGATGATTTTATTTATTTATTTGAGAGAGAGAGAGAGAGCATGTGCAGGGGTGAGAGGTAGAGGGAGAGGGAGAAGCAGGCTCCCTGCTGAACAGGAAACCATACATGGGGCTTGGTCCCAGAACCCTGGGATCATGGCCTGAGCTGAAGGCAGATGCTTCATTGACTGAGCCACCCAGCTGCCCCTAATGGGAAACAGTCAATGCTAGAGTCAATGGAATTCGAGCTGGAGGATTTTTCTAGGATTCCACTTTACAGCTGAATTGTCAAGGTCATTTTACTATCTTCCAAGATCAAGGCCAGGCAGGGTCTTAGGAATGAGCATCTAGGAATCAGTACTCAACCATGTGGAAATCACCCCACCATGCTGTTTTTTCCTCTGCCGAATCAACCTCTGTAGCTGTCATGAATCTTTCCCTCAATTCTGCCTTCATACTGCTATTTACTTTAGGGAAATATACAGAATTGTAATAGGAAAAGATACCTCTCATTGCATGCTTTCCCATCAGTTGCTGCACTAGATATTTTACATTCTGTTTTTCACGACAGCTGAGTGAGGTAGGCGATATTGCCCCCACTGTATGGATGAGGGAACTGGAGTTCAAGGAACTTTAATAACTTGCTTAAGCTGGTAGAGCTAAAAGGTACGGGTTTGGATTAGTTCTGTTTAGGTCCCACAACTGATGATCTGACTGTTACCTCATGCTATCGGTGAGGTGATAGAATAACCCCTGTCTCACCTGTGCCCCACACCACCAACGTGGCAGCAGACCAGAGGGTCCATGTGTTAACTGCTGCAGAAGACAAGGGTAAGAGTTCCAGATCTCCGTGTTGCTGACGTCTCAGGTCATGCTGAAAGTCTGATGGGCATGGCGTCTTGTCCGAGTGCAAGACATGGCATATCTTGTCCCAGAAGCCATATCTTTCATACCCTGCAGCTGGGAGACTTCTGGACCACCTTTCAAGTGGAGCTCACATTGAAGCCTTCTCGAGTGAAATGATTTTGCTTTGTGAAAAGTGAAGCTACAGCACCACACTCCAAACACTGAGGGAGAAACACAAATGTTGTCTGTATAGCACTCTACTAGACAGCCCCTAGAGCAGTGGAGAGAGTGGAGCCCTTAAAGAGTGTGAGATTTCAAATATATTCCTTAAACTCTCTGATCCCTGTTTCTCATATAATAATAATCTCTCTCAGAGTTATCATATATTCCATGAAAAAGCACTTAGCATAGTCCTGGCATATAACCTATTTTCAACAAATGTTAGAAATGGGAAAAGGACACTTCAACAGGTTTTCAGTTGATTTCAGATCTACCAACTTCTCAGGGTGAGGGGTGGATGTGTCCCACCTGCACTCCACATAAAGATTCACATGCAGCAAATGAGGGCTCCACAAGGGGAAAAGGCAGTTTGAGGGACTCTACCACTTGAAATCCACCAGAACAAAAGCTAGGAATTATGGTAGCAAGTTGTGTTATCTTTGTTATTTTCATGGGCACAAAGCCCAAGCATTCTACCATTTCAGAATATGAGCAAGTTATCTCAAGAAACTACCTTTCTCAACCATGAGTGTAGGTTGGAAGCGTAGGTCACCAGTAATCAGCAAAAGCAGTTCCAAGGACATTCTTTTAAGAAACCACCTTATGGCAGCCAGGTCAGGGCTGCCATGCCCTCTCCAAGATTCAGTCATCAGTTGGACCAGAGCACTCATGCCCGATAGTGAGGTGAGGTCGATAGGAAGTATGCATATCCAACACCTGGCACCCGGTCAACTTCCGTTGGCTTTCCTGAGGAAAAGTATTTGGAAGACCTGAATAACTTAACTGAACTTCAGCAACAATACAGCAAAGACCCACCCAGTACCTATTACAGGATGGATATATCTCCTACCTATTAAAGGGTCTGAATATTGTAAATAATACCTTTCAATAAATTAATGAACTAATTAACATTCCAAATGAAGTAGTTTTTGTTCAGAATTTATGTTGCTCTGGAATTTTACAATGTTCAAAAAAGACTCTCATTACTAGTATTTCAGCAGCACCATATTTTGAAAATCTCTTGGAGACTGTGGACCCTGAGAAACAAACTGAGGGTTTTAGAGGGGAGGGAGGTGAGGGGTTGGGTGAAACTAGTGGTGGGTATTAAGGAGGGCATGGATTGCATGGAGCACTGGGTGTTGTACATAAACAATACATCCTGGAACATTGCATCAAAAACTAATGATGTATTGTATGGTGACTAACACAACATAATAAAAAAAAAGAGAATCTCTGGATCATGGGATCAGCAGAAGATAAATTTGAAAAAGCTTTCAGGATTAAGTATACACGTTGTCTGAATAAAAAGAGACATAACAAAATCGGTTTACAATGTTTCTATCTCATACAAAAGGGTTTTATCCAATCTATGATGAGGATGCCTATCAAAATAACCTATTTCCATATGTCTTCTTAATTCCTTTATGTTTTTCTTTAATAAAAATATTACTGTAATCTTAATTTAGTAACAATGATTATCATTAAAATGCAATTCTTTTTTTGAGTCACTGGGCTAGGTATTGTGACAATTAAAAACAAAAAAAGGTTCTTAAGTGGGTCCTTATGTCAAGGGGAAATTTAAAGTAACCATAGGCAAGAATTTAAAGAATTTAAATCAGTTTTGAAGAACTTCCCAAGGAAAAGAATTTTTTCGTTGATATTCCCTCTTCAAAATGATTCTGAGTACAGCTTTTTTCATCCTTAATCTCTGGATATGGTAGTAATGGGTTAACATTATGATTAAAAGAACTATTCAGACTGTGAATCTTTGTCTGTAAGACTTTGTAAGAAACTGTTATGGGCAGGAAGTTTATGAGAAGTGTGTGAGAGCTGCCAGCATTTCAATGCATCACATGACTCATATAGATAGCACCATTCCAGAAACAGATGTCTTAAAGCAGATTGCTGGAAATTATTGGCTGAAAAGATCCACCTTTCCCTGGATTGTTTCCTCTCACATGTAGTTGTGACAACAAAGACCTGTCTTGGATATTGCACGGTACACCAATAGTCCAAATCCTGATGCATGAACCTGTTTCTTTGACCTCATGAGTTTTTTAACACCCAGATTTCTAGGTTGCAGCCCCAGAGATTGTGATTTAGCTTGCCATGTGGTTCTGATGAAGATGCCCATTTCTGGACTACTAGTCTACACTTCACTTTCTATTTTGCTAGGTACTGGGAGATGGGTCAAGGTGAAAATCTGCTGGTATAAATTGTCCCATGGGATCTCATTCATACAAAGTCTAGGAATGCAGCTGACTAACATGTCATCTAAATATGGAGGTGGCTGAGAGGATGCCAAGCATCTTCTCCAGAGTTCTTCGGTCAGATGTGTGGCTGCTCCTCTGAGGGAACACAGAAGGAATGCATCACTTCTCAAGCTACAGCAACAGAATCACCCACGACAGCTGCCATACCAGAGGTTCAGCCTCTCAGGAAGTAACTTTTCTGTTGCTCATTAATGCTTATGTCAGCGAATGGGGAGGCAATATTTCACACACCAAGAAAGTGTGAGATTGCAATGGGGAAGCCTGGAACTTCTTAATAAATAGGGGCAGAAGAAGATAATGACCTCCAAAATGGTTTGCACTCCAGGAAAAAAAAAAGACTATGTTATTGAAATTTGGCTCATGACTCATCTGACTTGTTCTGTTATATTCTGTTACCATTAAACTCAATGTGATGTTATGAAATAAAGTTAAGCCCCTTGCCCTCCTTTTCATCTCCCAAGATCAAAGACCCCTCAGTATGATGATGACATTTAAAAAAATGTGGAATGGTCATCCATGGTCTTTTGCTACACACCCAATACAAAAGAAGTGCCCAATCCCAAGGAATTTACCATATAATAAGGAAAAGTATATCTCAAATGTTGAACTTAGTATGAGACCTAGGTCAGAAGATGTTAGAGTTGGAAGGGTCTTTATATCTGAACTATACTATCCTCAATGCAATAAAAGACCAAAACCTAGAGTCTGTGCTGCAAGTCACTCATCACCTTCCTATGGTTGTGTAGCATACTCTGAAGTTGTGTGTCACTCCTCGCCTCTTGAGTTTATTCATCTGGGGCAAGACAACAAGGCAGATCAGCAATGCTTCTGCTTACTAAATCTCTCCATCTCTGTTGTATCCATGCCAGCCAAAGTTTGCACAACACTACTTCTTTGCTTGTAATGTGACCTTTCAGTTTCCTCCCTTTGGCAGCCCCAAATTTATTTTTTTGAAGCTATTAACCAAAAAGATGGACTTTTCTCTAAGCTGTTGCTCACTAACCTTTGCTCTATTATTTGCCTTTCCTGCCTCTGATTCCAATTAAAAGGTAGAAGTGGTTGTGCTTATGGCATCAAGATGTCCCACATTTCAGATCTGACCCCCAAGAGTCCAAGACTTACCATCCCACTTCCTCCCAAACTAGTGTCCAACAGCATTCCAATCTCCACCTATTCCCTTTACCTTCCCTTCCCCCCGCCCTGGATTTAGTCTGTTATGGAATTCTTCCTGTGTGGTCATCAGAGCCTACACTTCCCTCCTCCTTCCCCAACAATCGAAAAGTATGTGTGTAAGTAGTAGGTGTAATTGCCTCCCCACATTTAGGAATGCCAAGGAAATGCAGATGAAATCAGTAGAGAATCACTACATGCTAAAGCTCTCAGATCTGAATGTTCAGACAAGGAGGCTGTCAAGACAGGCTGGAATATTTGGGCAAGGAGTCCTGGAGATGGGTGGCTTGAGGTAGGAAGGGAACGTCCCAGGCAAATACACAACACACTCCTCTCCAGAGCTAACTCTGGTTTAGGGTCTCCTGCTCCCACTCTGGGGGGCGAGGAGACTCCTGGCACCCAAGGCTTCCATGTACCCCACCATTCAGGGCCTGCTCTCCTTAACCATTAAAGTTCAACTGTCTTATGTCCCTTCTCTGAAGACTATCATCAGCTAGGGTTAATTTATTTATCTTTAATAAGAGATGTCAGTGCTTAAATAACACGTGTTTCTTAGAGCATTCATTGTACAGTGAGGAAAGGCAAGCATGTATCCCAAAAAGTTAGGGAGAAGAACCAAAGGTCCCAAAGCAACATCTAAGTGAAAAACTCAACATTTGTGTTTTATCTTTAAAGTTAATAAGAAATGTACTTGCTGTTTTGCTCTTCTCACAGATGGATTTGCTTCCCCTTTCATTCTGGTCTTGGCTCAAATGCTACCTTTGCAGAGGGGGCTCCTAGTGGGCTTCTCTGAATATGATGGCCCCCTTAATCCACACTGTTCTCTCTTTAGCCAGCATTCTTCTTACTGTTGATCCATTGATTATACCCCATGCTATTTGCAAGCTCCCAGGTAGGACTAGAGCAATACCCTTACACTAAGTAGGTACTCAATAAATATTAAGTGCATGAATTTTACTCTGTGATATGTATGGCTTTCTTTTTAATTAAAAATATTGATGTTTTATCAGTGAATTTTTTTTACCATTTCAGAGTAGATTTGGAGAAAGCTATTGTTTCATGAATATATGTCTGTCAAGGCTGTGACTTTCTTATGTCCCGTGTCATCCTTCCCTGAGCTAGCCAGAGAGCTCATGACCTATGTAGGAAGCTGAGCTTCAAACTGTAGGGGTGAGTTCTGTGAAGGCACTGGTGGGCATTTGGGGGGCTTGTCTTGCTGGACACCACCGTGTCCTATGAGACCAGATGTGACGTGAGCACTCCCTCTTTCCCTAGCTTTTTCCATCTTCCTCTACCTTCTGTCAGCATGTGGGTTTCCCATCAACCATATCTTTGCAGACAAACTCTGAGATGGCCCATGGCTTGGGAGTCCATTGACATCCCAGAGTCTCTTTATAACCAGTGTCAGAGGTTTCTGGGGCCCTGACATGACCTTTGTTCCCAGAATAGGCCCCAGGAATAGTCCCATGAGAGTCTGGGAGTCCAGGAAATATCAATGGGTGATTGTGGCTCTAGCTAAAGCCACTCTGGGGGATTCTGCTGGAGTCCATCCCCCATCTCAGGCTGGCTCTTTCGCTGGTTACCAATACGACCTAGGAGACTCACTTCATCAGAGCTTGAGGCTCATGCTTTCTAAAATGAGGAAAGGTTTTTAGGTGAATTGATTCATGCAAGACGATGGAATGAACTCTGAGGAACTTCTGGGCAGTCTCCCAGATGGATTCTACCTTGGGGATTCTGACTCCCATTGTCCCCGTTCCTATGGAGTTCCCCCTTTGGACACAATGGCTGTTCCATGGAAATTTCCCAGGGCAACACTGGACTAGCCAGTGTCTTCAGAGTGTACCCACAGGCCATTCTGATGTGGCTGAGGGGCTATGAGCAATTCTGAATCTAAACAAAGGTTTTGGCTGTGCTGCCTTACTTGCACAAAAATAGCAGCGCTTGGGTCAGGCCTTCACTGCAACCACTGGGCCGGCTTAGTGAGGACATAGCCCAGGACACTAGCCCCATGACACTGTGAGGACACAGCAAAGTCAGGCAATGCGACAAGGGGATTCTCCATTAGGGTAGATGATGCAAGGTCTCGTTTCACAGCAAACATGACAAAAAACATACTCTATATGAACAACGTACTCTACATGATGGCAGTGATGGGAAAAGTGAGGCATGGGGTCACAAAGGGGAATGGGAGTTCTAAGAAGCAGGCTGGAGTTCTCAGGGGGTAGGGGGTGTCTCGTGGAGGAAGGGACCAGGAAGCTCATCACGGGTTCCAACAGTGCAGCATCAGGGTGTGCGGTGGCCCTGACCCACGCCCCCCGGGGGCACTGGGGGCATTCTAGCTCCAGAGGATCTACAGAAATGCAAACTGGTCTGAGCAGAGCCTTCCTGGTCTGTCTTCTTGGTTCCTGGGTGTGGCTCTTTCTCTGCTTCTGGAGGCTGGAGATTCTCCTTTGTTTTCCTCTGACCTGCACTCTTTTGTGTGGATTCAGTGCTGTGAGTGGACCCAGATTCTTCCTGCAAAGAAGTGGAATAGAAGTCATCCTTGTGTCCTACGTAGACCTGAAGAGATTCAACAAAAATAGCCTTTTCCCTGGTCCCTGGGACTTCCTCTGCTCGCCAACTCTGAGATTTTAGAAAACTTCTTCTATTGTGAACAGGTTGAAATAATTGGTTTGGCTTTTTAAAAACTAGACAAAGTCATACTTTTAGTAATCTATAAAATGATCTGTAAACATCGAATGAACAAGGTTTTACAGCATGAAGGCAGAATCGGCTTTGTAGTGGGGTTTGCCCTAATGTTCACTCTCTGTTGCCCCCGTGTGGCCACTCTCCAGATAGCACGTGGCCGAATGTGTTCCAAATTACCAGCTTCCAGGGAGAATAAGACAGAAGAGGGTTGGTCCCTGAATTCCCTAGCTCCTAAAAACCATCCTCTAATTTGGGAGCGATATTCTAAATCAAGTATATTTTAACTAGGTATTAGGATTAGGGTCAGGGTCCAGTCACATTCATTAACTATAGACAAATTTTTGTATGTCAATCATACTGCTACAAAGTGTATTTCCAAAAAATAAAATGGGGGACGCCTGGGTGGCTCAGTGGGTTAAGCAACTGCCTTCGGCTCAGGTCATCATCCCGAGTCCCAGCATCGAGTCCTGCATTGGGCTCCCAGCTCCATGGGGAGTCTGCTTCTCCCTCTGATCTTCTCCCCTCTCATGCTCTCTCTCACTCTCTCAAATAAAAATAAATAAAATCTAAAAAAAAAAAAAAGATGGGAGAGGATATAGTCACCAAAGCATTGAGCACATTCTCTGTCCCAGGAAATAGGTAACTGAACATAATTATTGTTTAACTGTAGGTGAGGACTAGGAGCTGGTCCTACAGGTACTCGGCAGGTAGCATCTGTGGCCAGCTGGCCATCTCCCCCGGACACCCACACCCAGCTCAGCCCATCCTCTGCTCTGCTCAAGGGTAGCACACAGACGGACTGGGTGCAGGTGGGACTCCCTCCTGTCAGGCAGGGCTTGCTTCCGACAGGTAGAGAAGTGGGCCTGCTCACATGCATGTGACGTGTTCTTCTGGTTCCTTGCTATTGGCCTCCCCTTTCTGTCACTGTGGTCCTGAACCTGTAGCTCCTGTGAGAACTTGGGTTTGCAGATTTCTGTGGACAATTCGAAGTGTAGATCTGTATTGCCTTTCTTCCCTGTGCTTGGGTCAGAGATGAAGGCTGGAAAAGTCGCTGTACTCTGAAAGCAGAGTATGAAATAGCCAGCGTGCTCTGCCCCTAGCACCTCAGCTTTGAAAGCAATGGCCAACTATGTACTTCATGTTGTACACAATCCGCTTAGGGACTCATGGACGCATGTGACATGAAATCGTACTGAAAGAATTCTCGTTACTGAACTTTTGCCTTGTAGAAGACAGTTGGGCATAAAAATCCCTAAGAGAATGTGGTTTTTAAAGAGTGTAAATGTAAAGTACGTTTTGTGGGTAGAATCCTTTTCTTTTCAGTGAAGGTGAGATGAGCAGACAGTATACCTCAGATTCCAGCTGATTTTCCATCACTACAATCAGGTGTGTGAGGGGAGCCCCAGAGGTCTGGCCAGCTGGGCGGGGCTTATGGCTTTGGTCCATCACTGCAAGGATGGTGGGCTTCCCTGGTGGTTGGGGTCTGGCCAGGCCCGAGGTGGGTGAGGCAGAGGGTGGGGCATGTGGTTTGGTGACAATTTTGCCCAGAGCTGTTGTTGTGGACGGTGGTACAGGGGAACAGAGGGCAAGCAGACCTGGGTGATCGTGAGGTGATGACTGAATGTCTTGGGACTGGACAGCAGTGGCTGTTTCCTGGTGCCTGTTCGAGTCTTCAATGGCACCTCACACCCCAACCCTGTCATTTCTGGTCAGTTCAATGTCAAGTCACACTGACATGTGTAACCACACAAGGACACAGCTGCAACCATCCTCCTGGAGCATTCTTGGTCCCCCTGTCCCCTGCTTTGGCCAACCCTGTGCACCTCAGTCGTTCCAAGCATCCACCATAGTGACAGCTATGACCACCCTCCTGGAGTGTTCCCGGCCCCCCTGCCCCCAGGTCTGGCCAATTCTGCACAGCCCCAGTCCTCCTGAGTGTCCCCTATTGTGGCACTTGTCACACAAGGCTGTCAGTTGTTGTCTCTCAGTCTGTCCTTCCTGCTTGGAGTAGATCTCTCTCACAGATGCCTGGCTAGATGACAGGCCCATGAATGGTTTCAGGATCTTCTGTCCCGGAACAGCAGGTGTCCTTCAAAACCGTGATGGGCAAGGGAAGTCTCTGCCCCTCTGTGTGCCCCAGACTTGGATGGAACCTAGTGGCCAGGACAAGGGATTTGGGAGTCCTCCCAGATGAAGTTTGTTCTATGAAGGTGAATTCCTTCTGAGATCATTCAGGAACCACATTGCATGGTCGTTCCTGGGGACAGGAAATATGCTCCTGTATTGTAGTCTCCTTGCGCACTGTGGCTAGAGGAAACATAGGCTCACCCTCACAAGTTCACACTTACACCTCCATTTCTGAGCATGCCTACCATGGAAATGACAGTGAAATCCCATTGGGCTGCAGACCTGGAGACGTGCCATTCCTGGTGTCAGTAGAGGAGGATGGAGATGGAGTTTTGGCTAAAGGAATGGAAGTCCTTGCCTCTGGGGGTGAAGCAATTAGATTTGACCCAGAAGGCACTACATTCTACTCAAAGAAGGGACATGACCCTAGGATATTTGAGACCAGGGATCAGCACAGAGTTTTCTGGAAAGTCTTCTGTAAGGATTCTCTGTTAGGTGTTGCAGTCCACGTGGTGTCTCTGGCAATGACTCCACTCTGGCACTGTGGCTTGAGACCGTCCATAACTCATGTTCCAGCCACACTGGATTGAGAGAACATGGGGGGAGGCCCCATTTGGCCCATAGGTGGTAGTTTCCCACACCCCAGATCTGCAACAGGATGGATAATTGGGGAGAGGGCTCTTCCTTTCCAGTAGCAGAGTGGGGGTACCCTGGGATCTATCCTGCCTGACGCTGGCCCCTGCACTTGAAAGGAAAAAAAGATGATAGCGAGACTGGCCAATAATTAAGGTGTCAGGAACTCCCCCGCCTTTCTCTGGAGGCCTCAAGCTTCCCACAAGATGTTTGTCTGTGGATGAAATCCATGAGGGTATTGTTTGGCTGAGTGTGTCCCCCATTGCCTGGCGGGTGTATCTTGTGGGTTATATACCACACAGACAGTCACCTTGTTCAGGCCAAGACCATACAGTTAGGGTTATCTTGAGTTAGAGGAGGATCTAGCATATGTGGGCTTCAGGAGGAGTCTGATTCAGCCGTCAGCAATGTTATGGAGCACCTGGCTTCCTCGGCCCTCTGTGGCACTGGCAGGGGCCTGGCCTAGGCCACTTCTGCAGCCACGAGGGAAAAGCCCCTGGCCTGGGTGGTCCATCCCATGCTTGGCTCTGCAGGCTGAGACCCAAGGTTCTTCCCACCTCATCGGATGGGACCATGTCACATGGCCATGGATGAGCCAATTCCTGGAGCCATGGAGTGGAGCCATGGAGGTTGGCACAGGTTGTTAGGACCTCTGTTTTTTTATTTTTTTAGTGTTCCAAGATTCATTGTTTATGCACCACACCTAGTGCTCTGTGCAATATGTATCCTCCTTAATACCCACCGCCAGGCTCACCCAACCCCCACACCCCTCCCCTCTAAAACTCTCAGTTTGTTTCTCAGAGTCCACACTCTCATGGTTTGTCTCCCCCTCCGATTTCTCCCAGTTCATTTCTCCTCTCCTTCTCCCAATGGACCTCTATTGTAATGACTTTTCTAATGGCCGTGGTGGCACTATCTTCTGGGACACAACTGCTAATAAAAGGAATATTAGGGGCACCTGGGTGGCTCAGTGGGTTAAAGCCGCTGCCTTCGGCTCAGGTCATGATCCCAGGGTCGTGGGATCGAGCCCCACATCGGGCTCTCTGCTCTGCGGACAGTCTGCTTCCTCCTCTCTCTCTGCCTCTCTGCCTACTTGTGATTTCTGTCTGTCAAATAAATAAATAAAATATTAAAAAAAATAAAAGGAATATTAACTTCTGATAGTAAGTGAGTCTAAGGTGCTGGCTAAGCACCTAGCACTTCAGTCCCAGCACCTCGGTGTTATTATACTTCTCTGCAGAGAGGATGGCTGAGAAGGAGCAAAGTGGATGGAAACGGGCCTGGAGTGCACAAGGGAAGGGTGTGTGTGTGTAGGCGATTGGGGATAATAGCTCTGGCCAAGCTGTACCTCCAGTTTACCTAGGTTCAAGAAGGGGTGGGGAATCTGTTGTGTTTCACCCTGCATCATTTTGCAGATGACGAATATGCCTTTGCATGGAGTATGTCAAGACTTTTTCCAAGTGTTCTCTAGTTGGTATGGAAGTTGGGGAGAGCAGCGCTCTCTATCTGCTAGGATAGGCGTGAGAGACCGAGTGCTCTCAAGGTGTCTGGCTTTCACAGGCTCACTGTGAGCCTGCACACCGGGACTGACGAGGACAGTTCATGGTTTTGTTTTGAGGATGGAGTCTTGGAAGAATGTGGTGCCCCGTATGATCCCAGGAAGGGGACAGAGCTGGAGTCCGCTGTAGAGCTACTTCGTGGGAGTGGTGGTGATCTGCAGCATCCACTTCATGAGATGTTTGTCCTTTATTGAGTTCTGGGTGTGGTTTCTGTGACTTTGTTTTAATGGCTGGGATTTCCAAGGAGTGGGATTTTTTGGCATTTACTCTAAGAGTTGGTCCACCAGGAGTGGGTAAGTCCCCTTCTGCTGTTGAGAAGTGTGTCTCTAGCGGTTGGAGTGTGTATTATAAGCCTAGAGGTCAATAGTAAGGTGGTTACAGTGGTCACTAGGCTATTGTTATTGATGATTTTTATGGGTGAGTTCCATAGGATGAGATGTTACATTTTGGTTAGAGATTCTCATTAAGTGCCCATAAAGAGTGTTTTTTTTCTGAGTTTCATATTTGAAGTCTTTTTATTACTTCTATTAGCCCTCCTTGGACTTGGTATTTCAATGAGCAATGCATTACAACATTGCTTGCCTTTTACATGTGTGTTGATGAGGATTTGAGCATAGAAAATGCTGTCAGTGCTTTCTCAAATTGTACATTGGAACAGCCAATAGTAAAATTTTATTTTTGACACAAAGTATGAAGTTTTCTGCTGTGATTCTTAGTTTAAATCAGAGGAGGGTGTCCTCTTTTGGTACTTACCAGATTCTATTGGGAACTTGGTCTTTGCTATTGTGGAAGAATCAACAAATTGTTTGTCTCCTGTTTCATTTTCCATGAACATTTCCACAATATTTGGTTTCATACCTCCACCATAGTGAAATCATCTCAGCGTTGCCACCAGCTCACCCTTCTCTGTCAAGGGTGTTTGATGCAAGAAAAAGCTGCTTCTGGGCGACTGGGAGACTCTAGGACCAGAATGTTGTTAGTAGGGAGCTATTGGGATCCCAAATTCTAAACCATCTCTTGACACCCAGATGAAATAGAATTCCGATTTCGAAATGTCGCGCTCCCCCCGCCCCGCCCGCCTCGGCCCCGCGGGTCCTTCCCGCGTCCACACCCGCGGCGGGGCGGAGTCCGGGCGTCCGGAGCGACCCCGCGGGCTCTTCGGGTGGCGGGGACGGCGGGTGCTTCCCGGCGCGGGTCTCCCCTGAGCCCCGAGTGTCTCCCGTCCCTGCGCGTCCCCCTCCGTGTCCGCGGTCAGCGGCGCGCGGTGTCGGAGGACAGGCGTGTCCCCGGCTCGGCGGGTCCGGGACAAGGTGGGGGAGCCGGGGGGCTGCTGGGAAGGCGAGTCCGCGGAGCGAGCAGGGCTGCGGGGACGGAGCTGCTGGGAAGGCGACGAGCGGGGCCTCCCCGGGGCTACCGCGGGGGCTTCCCGCGGGCGGAGCCGCCTCCTTCCCGCCGCAGCTCGGGCCGCCCCGGCCGCCCCGCCCGCTGCCCCGAGGCTCCCGACCCGCGGGCTCCAGGCTGCGACCAGGCTGTGGGGGCGCCGCGGGGACCTGGGACCCCGAGTCCCCCCGCTTCCGCTGCGCCCGAGACTTGGGCGGATTCCGTCCCCCACGCGTGTCCGGCTGGCCGCGGCCTCCTGCAAGGGCGAGTGGCCTGTCCGGGTGGGGGACCCGGACCCGAGGGCTCGGCCTCGCTCCCGAAGTCCCACGTCGTCTGGGCTTCCGCGACATGGTGCGGCGGGGTGGGGAGCGTCGCGTCCTCTGCGGTGACCTCGGATCCGCGGGCCCGGGTCGCACCGCACAGACACGCGTCCTCTCCGCACGCAGACCCCCCGTTGTCGCTTCCGGACCGCGTCCGCCGCGTCCCACGGGCTGCTCCGGGGCGTGTCACCCCCAACAGGGACAGGGTCCCGCGGAACCCCAGGTGCGGACACGCTGCCGGCGCCGCACGGGCACCCAGACCGCAGCCCCCCTCAGCGGCCGCGCCTGCCGCCCTGCCCGGAGGTCGTCTTCGTTCCCGGCGGGTCTGCTCCCTCCGGATCCGCTCCCGGGACTCCGGTTTGCACGACCCTGACGGGGTTCCGGGGCACCGCGGGCTCCAGCCGGTGGCATTTCCGCAGGTCGTGTCGCTGGGCCGTGTCCAGGGTCCGTGCACGTTGTGACAGGCGCCGTCCCTCGCGGTTTCCCTGTGACTCCACGTGGTCGCACCGACCGTGGCAGACACGGCGGGTGCGTGGTTCTGCGGCCTTAGCTGAGGTCATGGGCTCGGACTCCCTCTCCGGAACGTTCTCATCGTCCCCGAGGGGGCTCCGCGCGCCCCTTCCCCTCGGCCCGCGGGGGCGTCCCGACGCCTCCTCCGCGGGGTCCGGCCGAGTCTGCGCTGTCCGAGAACCGGCACCGGGTCCTGGTTCCGGATTCCAGAGCAGAGCCGTGGCCTCCGGACCCGGGCGTGGTGTTTGCGTAGATTTACGGGAGAAAAGACCGCATTCCTGCTTTCGAGCGTGTTTGTGTCTGCACCGGGCATCGGATTTGCTGGAACCTTTTCTGCATCACTTAACATGACCCCGGGGTCTACTTAGACGCTCACTGTGATGCTGACATCGCCTGGTTTCGCCCTATTGAGCCGCCTGTGAGATACGCGGGAAGAGACGCTTATGGCGCACAATGTACTTAAGAGCCCTTGGCTTTGCGGTTTTCCAGATCAGGCTCCTTACATTTATTTTAAGAAAGGTATAGACATGCATTTTGCTGATTTTGTGATGATTTCATTGGGATTGGTATTAGTGGTTAGGATGGAGGTTATGGTTAGGGTTATGGTTATGGTTATGGTTGCCTTAGGGTTAGGGTCTCCCTGTCCTCGCCCGCACTGAGCCCCTTCTCCTCCAGTACCAGACTGATCTTTTTGGAGCATAACCTTTGGGCCTCTCTGCGGTTGGCTTCCCTCCGGCCTACCCTCTCCAGCCTCACCTCTCCCACGGGGACCCTCCCTTCTGTGGGCACCCAGCAGTGTGGTTTCCCACAGGTGCCTCAGACTTGAATCCAAGCCTTTGCATATGCTGTGCCCTCTGCCAGGAGCACTCTTTTCTCCTTCTGCTTCACATCGGGCTTGTTTCCCCATTGGCTGGGCCTCGATTTGCCCCCTGATGACCTGGCTCATGCCTGTTGGGTGTGCGTGCACTTTCCCCCCACTTAAATGTAGGGCTGCATGGGTTTCCAACCTTCTAAGCCTTAGGGTCCCCTTTTTAAGATGGGGTGCTGATGGTCCCCATCTCTGGGAGCAGAAGGTAGGGAGACCCCATGAGCGGACTCACTCAGGACAGGCTGGGAGAGCAGCTGTTGCTTAAAACAGCCCCGAGCCTGCCCCCTTGAAGAAGGTGTACATGTTCACAGCCCCCAGCTCTGGGGTCCTGCTGCCAGCCTCTGGCAGTGAACCTCCTCATACCCTGTCCCCTGTCCCTATAGCTTCCTGGACCTGTTCTTGCAGACAGCGGAGAAGCCTTTCATAGTGGGAGACAGGGTCACCTGCTACATCTTCACTGGCCAGCTGGCTGCCGGGACATTGTGCCCCCACTGGGAGGGCTGGAGAGTGGTGGTCCTCGAGGTCTGTGGTGCCCCACACTGGCAGGTTGTGTCCATGCAGCACATGGTGATGGTCAGCTGCTTCTGCGAGCAGCACTTCCTCCTCAAGGCAGACAATTTGGTGCGTAGACGTAGACCTGAAGTTCTGTGACCACATGGGTGTGGAGATCCTGTCCCCCCTCTTTGGCTTCCTGTACCCCAGTTTCTACTGGGCAGCCTGTAAGGACTTCGGCTACGAGTGCCAGCCATAGTCCCAGGCCCACATCCCCAGGGATCAGGGCAACATTTACTACATGGGGGCCCTTTATTGGAGTATTGGTGGTGGAGGCTCACTGACTGACACCATGCGATGGGGGTCGATCTGGCCAATGGGATGGTGGCCATGTGGCATGACAAGAGCCACCTGAGCAGGTACTTTCTGGATCACAAACTCACAAAGATGCTATCCCCAGAAGACCCGTGGGACCTGCAGTGGCTAGATTGTCCCCTGGAGGACCTGTGGTACCCATAGCGGCTGGGCTGTCCCTTGCAGGACCTGTGGGACCTATGGATGCTGCGCTGTCCCCTGGAGGACCTGTGGTACCCGCAGCTGCTGGACTGTCCTGGCGACCCGTGGGACCTGCGGATGCTGGGATGTCCCTGGAGGATCTGTGGGACCCGCAGCTGCTGGGCTACCCACCATCCCCCTCCCCAATCATGGAGAAGCTGAGATACATGGCTGTGCCCAAGAATCACCAGGACACCAGGAACACTTGAGGGGCTGTCCCCATTTCCATCAGGGGTGCTTCCAGTGGAGCCATCAGAGCAGGTTCCTTCTTCTGTCCCCTTGAGGGAGACTGTGAGGCCCAGATGTCCAGGGCCCCCAGCCACTCTTGCATACGGGAGGCCTGCCTGGGGACACAAGTTCCTCTCTTTGTGGTCACTACATTTTGATAACTTCTGGGTCATTTGCAGCTGTGAACAGCTCCAGTTTTATGTCAGATGATTTTCTGTGTCAATGCTGAGCAATCATCTTTTAAAAGAACAATCGAGAGAAAAGGTTTCCTCCCTGATTCTAAACAGACACTTCTTGGTGGGCCCGGAGTGGCCCTGCAGCCGCCATGGAGCCAGAATGGGCCCTGGCTGGTTCTTCCCTCCCAATCCCATGGGGCTTCAGGGTTAAGAATGTGCCGAGCCTCCTGTCAGACCCCAGTCCCCCGACTGCCAGAGGCCTTGGCTGGGGCCACTAGCTCAGCCTCCAGGAGAATGGAACCCTCTGGGTTTTATGTGGTTCCTGCCTTGGTTTTAAATGGCTATTTCTGTGCTGGTGTTTGTAAAATGTGGGCACTGGCTCCGTCTGGATGCAGGTCCTGTTGGGATTCCTCAGTGCCCACCGGTGGGTTTGCACTTGTGCCCCCATCTGCCTGCACTGTGTCTTAGCAAGCATTCACCGAGTGCCTGCTGTGAGCTCAGTCACCAACAAGGGGCAGAGCGTGAGAGCGAGAACGAAGATACAGGATCCCCGCTCCAGGGCCCTCCTGGGACTCACAACGGCCCTGACCTCCTGACTCACTTCTTTCCTATTGTGGTGTATCAGACATTTAACTGACACCATTAAGCACATTTCAGGGTCAATTCCGTGGCAATAAGTACATTCACTCTTCCGGACCTGCCACCTCCATCCGTTGCCACAACTTTGTCATCACCCCAAACTGAACTCTACTCACCCTAACCCTAACCCTCCATTTCCCCTCCCCAGCCCTGGCACCCACTAGCTCCTTCCACCTCTATGAATCAGAGCTCTCTGTCCCTCACAAGTGGGGTCCTTCAGTATCAGTCCTTTGGGGACTGGCTTATTTCATGTAGCCTAATGGCCTCCAGGTCTGTCCCCATGAGCCTGGAGCTGACCCACTTTTCCCCCAAAGGAGTGGCTCAGACCTTTCCTGTCTGAGTCGAGCCTCCTCAGTCCCCTCTTCCCCTTATCTTCCTTCTCAGCCTGAAGATGATCCCAACCAATCTGCAGCTTTGAAGAGCTGCAGAAAGCGAGGGTACCGCTGAGGGCATGTTTCAGAAAGCTTTCCATTTTCAGGTTTTGAACCAAAGCCCTGAAAACTTTAAAATGCCAGCAGTGTTACAGTGTGGGCCAGAAAAATAACATGTCTCTGTGCACCCAACACCACCTAAACTATTGGCCCTTTCTTGTCACTTGAGCTGAATACAAAGGATTGGGAGTAGGAGCTTGAGGGGAGGTCCTGAGTCAGCCTTTGTGTTTGGGACTCAAAGGCCATCCAGACAAGCTTGTGCCGAGCCTGAGGAGGGGGTCTGTGTGGAGACCCCAGCTGCAGACACTGACTCCTGATGCCCCCTTAATCCACCCCAGTGCACCTGCTGCTGGGAGAGCCCCTTCCCCCTCCTCTCTGCAGAGGGCTCTCTCCTGCTCCAGGGGTGCCTCCTCCCCTGCCAGTCACTGCAGCATGGGGGGGTAGATACCTCGATGACCTCCGGCCCTGGGGACAGAGCCAGTGTGGTTGGGGTGTGGTCTTTCAGTTGGCTTGAGTGCCAGGCCCCCAACGTGCTCACCCTCCTATGGGCTCACTGTGCTACGTCCTCCCTCAGGCTCCCTAGGTCCACGTCATCCTCTGCTCGGGGACCATTCTTGGCCAGGGCTCCACAGGCTGGGATTGGGAGAACGTCATCCAGACCTTCTGGACTCATGCTTCCAGTCCCATGACATGGGCATAGGCTGGCCTCACAGACTCATCAGAGGAGACCCAATGCAGGAAGATGTAGGCCACTACATGGGAGATGCCAAGTGTCCGCAGAGGGAGCACAGGCCTTGCACAAAGCACCGGGATCAAGGGACCCAGCACAGGATCTGGACACCAGGCCACGGGGTATGGGGAGTCCTGGTGGGGGAGGCCCTGGTGGGGGGTAGGAGTCCATGGAAGTGTCCCAGAAGAGGCAGGAGACAAGGAAGGCAACAGGACTGAGCTTCCCCAGGAGGTCGATGAAAGAGTCAGAGGATCACAGAGACCTTTGGGAAACTCAGAGGCCCTGGAGATGTTGGCTGAAATGCTGTCATTTGGTCCAAAAAGTTGTGTCACAAACACCCAGTCAACTTTGAATGATTTACTCTTTGTTGCTTCTAGGAATCAGTGTGATTGGGCCATTAGAACTCACGTTGCATGAGGTCTAGGATGTATTTACTTTTCATCATTTTTCAGGATTAGATTTTTCCTGAGGAAGTGCTAAGCATGTGTCTTTCCATTCTTTTCTTTGTGAAATGGGCCTCTGTTTTCAGGAGCAAATTCCTGGTTCTCACCACCATCATGAGCCCTGAGGACTACCCCCTGTCACCTCCCACAGTGGATGTGACCACATGGGTTGAAGGGTGCTCACTGATGCAGCCCCAGTGTTCAGTACAGAGCAGGGTCCCCAGATCCTCCGCTGAATAAGGGAGGATGGGAGAGAGGGAAAGAGAGAGGGAGGGAGGATGGGAGAGGGAGGGGAGAGAGGGAGGAGGAAAGGGAAGATGGCAGGGAGGGAGGATGGCAGGGAGGGAGGATGGCAGGGAGGGAGG
>RCUC01130954.1:0-10609 GCA_003697995.1 Taxidea taxus jeffersonii
CTCAGGTATTCTGCACAAGGGTGGCTTTTCATCTTAAGTGTTGGACAACTAAGACCTGGAATTTCCCCCTTGCTGCTTATTGAACTCCTACTCACTTGTCAAAACCCAGGCCAAAGTGCCCAACCTAAAACAGTGGCGCCTCCACTATCGAGCTGTGTGTTTCTGGAACTCTTCCCCGCTAGGCTGAGCCTATCAGCAAGGACTTTGGCTTATTTATGACCACATTCCAAAAGCCGAATAAATGATCACTGACCAGACGACCCAGTAAAGCAAAGACAGGCCATGCTTCCTGACTCTGAGAATGTGATTACACCTCTCACTCCTCCCAAATAACCCAAGCATCTGCTCTGCTGAGGGGGGCAGGACATTCCTGTTTGGTAGGGACTGTTCCCGGTTTCAATGACCTGCCTCAGCCAGATCGGTATCTTCAGAGTTATCAGTTATCGTGTGTGTGTGTGTGTGTGTGTGTGTGTGTGTGTGTGTGTGTGTCTCTGCAGGGGGCTGGGGTAAATGGTTACACAATCCAGGGAGAGTGCTCCTCCTCCTCTAGTCACAGACCCCTAGATCCCTGTAGGCGCTTTCCTTATATCCCCCAATGGCCCTACAGCTACCAGGCTCACTGGAAACAAAAGCCCCTGATAGGTGTAGCCAGTCAGCTTTCCAGACAGGTCAGAGAGCCCCTCGATGTGGGGGGATTCTCGGGGTGGTAACAGTTGGGAAGGGAATGTCACTGCTCCTGTCTGGCAATAGTCCCTGGGGCCCTGCACTCTGGAAGGGTCCATTGGTGCATTCAGCCTGGGGTGGTGTGAGCACCTGCCACTCCCTTCCTCCCCCTGCGAAGCTGCCACTTTGCACCCAGGCAGAGTGAATTTCTTGCCACCCCCAAGGGCCCAGAGGACAGCTCCCAGGTAAGGCAAAGCCCATCTGCAGCTTTCGCTCCTGTCCCCGGTGTCTCAGGGCTCTGGGACACACAATACACTTTATCAACAGCTTGTGTCTCCCCCAGTGACCTGCCCTAACCCCACCCTGATTTCTTCCTTCAGGACGGTAATAACACCCACACATCATGATCCGCAAGTAGAGAGGATTTCATATTTAGCTCACAATCATTTGCTATCTCATTCGATTCCCTTCATCATGCTTTGAAGGAAGCACAATTCTTTCTGCTTTACAGAACAGAAGTTTGAAGCTGAGTGACTCCGCCAAGATCACTAATACAGAAGAACTTCGAACCCTCTTTTGTCTAATCCCCAAGGCTGAATGAATTCTTTCCAAACACCCCATCTCTGTACTTTATGGCTTTTTCTGGGGGGAGCCCTGAGGGACAAAGGAAACATACAATCCGTCGGTCCCCCGGAGCAAGGAGAACAAAGCTACAACTCCAAAAAAGGGGAAGAGAGCAAAAGACACACATGTCAAGCTGCACCCTTAGCCCTATCAGCGATTCCTCCTTGCCAAGCCTTTCACCAGAGTGGCCATCTGTCAACACCAGCTTCGGAATGAGGACCCGCAGCCCCTGCCCTCCCGGGGACACTCTGAACAGCTGGCTTGAAACCCACAGCCTACGACCACAGGACAGGGGACAAGGGGCTGAAAGTGTGGGTCGGGGCTCGGCATCTGCCGCCCTGGGTTCAAATTCCAGGTCCATGTCTTCCTAGTTGGGAGTCCCGGTGCCTCAGTTTCTCCCTCTGTGAAAAGGCGGGATAATCATAGCGCGGTCGTGGGCACTGTGCGGAGGAAATGAGATCGTGCAGCCTGCTCAGTGCAGGCCGTGGCCTTGAAGTGGGCCTGTAAGGGTGCAGGGCTGCAGAAGCAAAGGGCACAGGTGGGGAGACAGTGTCCAGGACCCAGCATGGTCTCGCAGAGACCTTGAGCCTTGAGCCCCTGCCTTGACACTCTGGCTCCAGGGCTTGTCTCAGGGATAGAGCTTTTCACAAAGGGCTGTTCCAAGGCTCAGAATCAAGTAGAAGAAATGCTCTGCCCTTGTAAAGTGCTCCAAATCCACTCAATTCCTTTCCTTTTCTCCCCTGGAATGTGAAACTTACTGCAGAAAGCTCCTAACCTCTGGCTTCGGTTTATTATCAAGAATATATGGCTTCACACGGGCTGGACCCTCGATGAATGTCTCTTCCCTCGGTGTGATGAGGGGGTGACAAGCTGGATGGGTGCAGGGCACTGGCTGAATGGGGGACAGCTGAGCAAGAAAGCAGTCATGGGAGCAGGCAGGGGATACAGGGCGCCTCCTGACTTTGTCAGGGAGTGCTCAGGGGAGGAGCAGACAGGAGGTAGAGGACTGTCCTCCTGCCTCACTCAGGGACAAGGGAGGATTGAGACAACTGCCATTTGTTTGCTGGTCACCTTGTGGAAACTCCCTGCCCTTCTCTTTCTAGGCCTGTTTTTTCTCTGCAGAATGAACCACTCTGAAAGGTCCCGCCCACTTAGAATTTTCTAGGATGCTCATCAGCCTCTCTCTCTGGGGTGTTCCCTGATTGTGCTTAAGGAGGCCTGGTCTTGCTGCCGGTGCATAGCTTTCTGCCTGCCTTCTCTACCTCCCACCACTGCACCCTCCTTATCAGACACGTGAGGTTCATTTTTCACGGAGTTTACAAGTAGAATCTGGAAGAGCCAGTCTGCAGAAGTCCCGGCACTTGCTGGCTCCCGCCCGAACAGGGAGGCAAGTGGCTTGGGACCAGGAGACCTGCCTGACAGGTGTGGAGCGTGGGGCAGCAGGCCTGGGGACTAACGCAGCCCAGCCGTCCTTGGCCAGCTGGAAGACTGGCCGGGGGCCCGGGCTGGCCCTGGCTGCTCTAGTGGGGAGGAGAGGCTGCACCCGTGGCGGGGGCGGAAGTGGAACCTTCTGGGCTTTCCTGACGTCACCTCCCCTGCAGCAACTGATTGGCCCAGGGCTTCCCTCTCCCTGGGGCGGGGTTGGGGAGTGGGAAGTCTCTGGGCAGAGTGACCCAATGCCCCAGTCCTCTGTCCGGCTGGGCACAGGGGAGGGGGCAGGCGAGGCCAGGTGGCCCAACAGACGGATTAAGCATGTGCTTAGGGCACCAGCAGTAAAAGCGCATCAACAGTGCTCTGGTTTGCTTTGGTTTTTTAAAGGGCTGGTTCCTAGTACCTCAAAAATAGCAAGGAAGTAGTCATCCTGGGGGGGGGGGGGGTGGGGATCAGAAGTCTGTTGGACTTCCACACACTGATTTTAAGGTTTAGAGAGGTTTTTATTTTGAGTTTGGACGTAGATGGGTTGTGGGCAAGGGAGGAGGGTTACATCTCAACCTCTCAGCTCTCAGGGCTGCTTAAAGGTCTTAATCCAACTCAGGGTAAATCAAGGATCAGGAAAGGGGTGAGGACACCAGGGGGTTGAAAAGGAGGCAGCATGAGACTGCAGCCCAGAGCTCTGTCCCCTGGAGGGGGAGGCCCTCTGGAGAGAAGGGCAAGTTGGGCTAGCCCCACCTGCAGGCAGGGTCCCGGGAAACTAGGGTGTGGACTGGTAGGGGAGCAAGGACTGGGGTCCCGCACGGCCCCAGAACTAGGTCTGGCAGCTTGAAATTCCAACCGCTGGACCAGAGGTGGGATTTGTTCTCCCTCCGCTCACTCTGGAAATGGCAAAGCTCTTGGCCAGAAGTGGCCAAAGATGGTGGAAGGGGAGCTGGCCCACCCATTCCTTGGACGGTGGCTCCCAGGATGGCAGGGAGGGGCCTCGGGGCCTCTTCTCTCACAGACTTCATGTTACTCACGTGCCAAGCACCTTCCTACCCCAGCCACACGCGTGACAGCAAACACTGGCTAAGCGCGAACTCTGAACCGGTACTCTCCATACAGCAGCCGACTGAACCCTCGGACCGCCCCATGATGTGGTCACTCCATCCCCAACCTCCGGCGAGGAAACAGCCTCAGAGATGTTCATAACCCGCTTCAGAGCACACAGCTGGCTGGTGGCAGAGGGAGGCCACAAACCCAGTCGTCCAGCAGGCTTTACTCAATACTACAGGTCCCAGCCCAGCTCTGGGCCTCTAGAGGGCCAAAGCCACAAGCTGCCTCCCGCACTCACTCCGGCCTGGCCGTGCGGCTCTCAGCTTCTGCCATGTGCAGAAGTAGGCCCCCCAGTATTCATTACAGCCAAGCACCCCAGGCCCGAGAACCAGGACAGGCGACCTAATCAGCAGGCCCCAAGCAAAATGAAAATGTAGGGCCCCTTGTTCAAAATTACGAAGAATTTCAAGATGGCAGCAGCAAAGCCTTAAACCATCCTTTGGTAACGCAGGGTTCAGTGGGACTGCACAGGCCCAGGCCCCTGAAGCCAGTCCTGCCCAGAACCCACATTATCCCCCTGAACAAACTCCTCCCCTAACTGGGGAAATCACAGATCCTCCCCTGGCCTGGAGGCCCAGCCAGGCATCCCCAGGTACTCACCACCCGAGACACAACTCTTGCAGGTCAGCTGACAATGCAGCCGGGGCTCTGCCCATCAACCCAGAGAGCAAGTGCCGTCCTAGATGGGGGGAGGTGAGTGGCCCCCTGAAGACATCTGATGGTCCATGTTATGGAGCCAAGGGGATACGCGGCTCTCCCCGCATCCCTCTTCTAATTAATCCCGGAGCCTCCCCCTTCACCTGGAGATGCCGTCTTTCTTCATCTGACCGACATTTAGTGCGCATCTAGGTCCTGGGCTGACACATCAAGAAAAATACTAGTAATTTCACTCTAGAACAGTGCCTGGCCCTGCCCCCTCGACGTATGTGGAGGTGGTAGAGGAAGGATGTGTTACCAGGTGGGCGTCACCACCTCCTTTGGCCCTGGATGAGGATGAGACTCACAGCAACAGGCAGGAGGTTCCATAATGACTGAGCAGAGCAAAGAAGTCCCGATGGCTGCTTCAACTCCAGCACAAGCAGCTCTCAAATCTACTACCAAGAAGCCCCGTCTGACCCAGGAGAGGGTCCATAAGTAGGCAAACACCATACAGAAAGCCTTTGATCAGCGCCACGCTGGCTTCCACCCGCTGCTGCCGGTGTGAGAGGCACCCAGTTCCGTCCCCGGCGAGTCCCTCCCCCTGTGCTTTCCATGCCCTAAGCCTTGCTCTGAGTGTTTTATGGGCATTTACACCTTAAATCCACCTAACAGCGCTGTGATTTTGGTAGAATTCTCATGCCTATTTTCCTGGAGGGGAAACTGAGGGACTGAGAGGTGAAGCAAATAAGTGGAGAAGCTGGGATACAAATCCAGGCGGTCTGGCTCTAAAGTCCATGCCCTTGACCTCGCCACACCTCCGGAGGCACCGTGCCTGGGTTCAAGTCCTGGCGCACCAGCTGCATCACATGGTAGGTTTGTAATCTTGGACAAGCTACTTAACCTTTCTATGTCTGGATCCTTCTTCTGTAAAATGTGGGCAATAACAACACTCGCTTTGTAGGGTTATCACGCGGACTAAGCAGGTTAGGGGATGTAAAGCACTTAGAACGGCACCTGGCCATAGCAGTAAGCGCTTTGTGCATGGAGACTCCCACTTTGACTTTTCGGAGTCCCATACTGCCTCTCCTGGATGTCTCCTCCCATGGGGGCTATCACTCATTAATTACATCCCCGTTCTGGTATACTCAACCTCTCCTTTGCCACTAGCCCTCCCCTATGGACATGCTTCTGTCTCCTCGAGCATCAGAGAGACTCCTCCCACCTGCCCCCTGGCTGCCAAGTTCTCTGTTTCCCTTCAGAGCCAAGACTCTGGGACAAGCTGGGTCTTCTGCTGCCCCTGCACTGCCCTCCGTCTCCATCCTGCACATACTGCGCCGGCCAGGGTCTCCAGGGACCTCCCTGCTGCCTTATCTTCCTCCTTCTCAGCCAACACCCAGCCCTATCCATGACACCATCCAGCAGCATCTTCTTTGACAGGCAGGACTCGACTTCCTGGGGCTGTCCTCCCACCTCTCCGGCTACTCACCTCCTCCCCCAGCCCTGGAAGGTGAGTGTCCACAGTATTCCACAGCCTTGTCATTCTGCCCACTTTCCCTCAGGGACCTCATCCAAATGCATGCCTCTGCCACCACCCACAAGGAAGACAACCCTTCTCAGCTCCTGCCCGGACCTGTCTACCGAGTTCAGACAGGCACGTCCACCTACTTACCTGGCTTCTCCTCCCAGTTGGCCCATCGCATCTCAGGCCAGTGTCCAAAAGGGACCAGCTCTCTTCCCCTAAACCTGCTCTCGTGCTGCATTCCCTGGGCACCCGAGCTGAGGGCGACCCCTGCCTCCTTCCTTCCTCTGCCTGTCCCTCATGCACCAGAGCGCATCTCAGCACCAGAGCCTGCCTTCTCTCCACCTAACACCTCTGTGTCCCCTCCCCCGATGCCACAGTCCCTCCTTACTTTGGCTTCATCACCTCCTGCCTGGATCCTGCAACTGTCTTCTTCCTTTTTTTTTTTTTTTTAAGATTTCATTTATTTATTTGACACAAAAAGAGAGACAGTGAGAAAGGGAACACAAGCAAGGGCAGAGGGAGAGGGAAAAGCAGACTCCCCACTGAGCAGGGAGCCCGGGCTGCTGCGAAGGCAGAAGCTTAAAGACTGAGCCACCCAGGTGCCCCTGCAATGGCCTTCTACCTGGTTTCCCAGCCTTGGTTCTCTTTCTGAGCTAACCTAGTCCTCATGCTACTGCCAGGAAGATCTTTTCAAATGGCACACCAGACGGCGTCCCTCTGCTCACGTTTTTCAAAGGCCCTTTAAAATTAATTCCAAGCTCCTCAGCTTAGCTCAGGAGGCCTTGCTTGCTGGTCCCACCTCACCTCTCCCCACACACCAGTGAAACCAAGCTAACTCCTTGCCCTTTTCTGGTGGAAACATGATCTCCTGCCTCCTAGCCCCTTTCTCCCCTTTCTCTCCAATCTTCTGGAAGGGTTCTTTCCCAGTGCCCCAGATGGGACAGGCCCCATCTGTGCTCCTGTAGCCTCATGGGCAGAGCACTGATCCATCCCCTCCCCTCTGCCAGCAGAGGGGGTGGAGACATGGAGGGGAGAGGGCACCTGAGCTAAGCAAGAATAAGGGTGGCAACAATGCCCACACTCACTGAGGGCCTTGCCAACTTGCATTATGTGTTTTAGCAGAGGGGCTAGGGAGGCCAAAAGGAGAGGCTGCAACCTTTCAGACGAGTGACAGCCTGGGCTCTAGGCGTCTCCAGTCGCCTCTACCATCCTGAGGGAACAGGAACCCTGCTGCAGGCACTTGGCCTCAGTGGGGAGGAGAGTGAGCCCTGGGAGGAAGCCACTGGCAGGTGGGACAGGAGATGAAGTTGGATAAGGAGGCTGCAGGCTCTGACTCAGCTGCTTCCCAGGGAGAAGAGCTTGACCTGAACCTTGTGGGATTAAGAAAAGTTGGTGCAGGCTGTCAGAGGCCCTCCCTTTCCCCCAGGGCGCTGGAGGCAGCAGCTGTGGCTGGCAGGCACCTGCTGACCCCTTCTGCCTCTGCAGGGGAGGGGCAAGGCTGAGCCCAGGTAGGAGTCAGTTATAAGGCACCAAGTTGTGCCTGAGGCTGATGACCAGCTGCAGGTGCCAGCTCCCCTGGCTCGGCTAGGGCTGGCCCTGCCTGCCCCAGCCCCAGTTGAGTTGTGCCACTTGGGTGAGTGGGACCTTCTGGGGCAGGACCAGGCTGGAGCCTGAGAAGCTGCCTCTGGGCAGCTGGCCGGGCCAGGCAGCTTAACCCCAGGTAAGGGGGGGCCACTCTGCAGCAGCTCTTTTTCTCCTGGGGTCCCCAGTTTCCCCCCTCTGCCCTACCCCGAGAAGCTCCCAGCCACCTCTCTCTCCCCCTCCCCTAAAGCGATCCTAATTCCGGAGGGCTCCCTGGCCCCCCAGCTAATTGGCCATGCTGGCAACTCCATGAGTCACGAACCGGTTGCCCGCCCTAGCCAGACAGAGCACTGCGGGCCTACAGCTCCGAGCAGACGAGGAGGGGCGGGGGCGGCGGCGGGAGGGGGTGGGGGTTGGGGTGGTGTAGGAGGTGGTCACGTGACCGTCTGGGCCAAGACCCAGGGGCGCAGAGTTAATTCCTCTGCGTTCACGTGGCCGGCATTCCACAGCTGCCTCTCCCGGGGTGCTGGGCTCCAGCGTCGCCCCCGGCGACCCAAATACCTGTTCTCCCAGGCGGCCGGACCCCCCGGCGCTGCGGCTGCTGAGCCACTAACCCCGGGGGATTTCAGACGCCCGCTCCTCACTCCTCGCTACAAAACCCAGGCGTCCCTGGAAGGGTCTGCGCTCCTGCAGAGGGAGATGTGGGAGCGCGTGAATCACCTGCAGGAGTGAGGTCGGGCAAGGGCGAGGTATTTACGGCTCCCTGCTTTGGCTATCTCGTCTGGAAAATGGGGGCAATAACAGCACCTCCTTGGGGGTATTTTCCTGTCACGGGAGAGTGAGAGCAACAAGCAACCATAATGAAAGAGAAATAGGATACGACAATGCCTGGCCCACTGTCCGATCCAAAGGTTACACTCAATAATGTTCCTCCTTTGCTCGTTCTCTTAGTCATAGGTTTCTGGTCTGTCACCTGCACCGAGCTGTCTCAGGTGCTGGGAGAGGAAGGGGCGCAGCTATTGAGGAGAAAGGCTCCCGAGGCTAGGCTACTGGGGACACCTGGCCTCCGCGGCCACTGCCCCACTTCTCCCCACCCCCATTCCCTCCAGAGAACCCTCTAAACCACACAGGAGCTCACTCAAGGAGCCCAACACACCACAGCAAAGCAGGTGCACAGTGTGTAGGCCAAGGACACACGTCCCTCGAGTACGCCCTTTGTCCAGGAGTCTATGAAGAATTACAGCTAATCCCCTAGCTAGGAGGTCAGGAGACACCCCAGACCCAGACGGGCTCTGACCCAAGTCAGTTGCTTGTCTTGGACCTTCCTTCTTATCTTTGGCTTGTCCCAGTATCTATCCCCAGGAGATATATATTATAAACCTAAGCTTCTTTGTGCATCTAATACTAAAACTGTACCTGAAATAACTGCCAGAAGTTCTTCCCTCGGGAGAGCGGGACTGAAGACCAGCTTTTCACTGAGGATCTTTTCATGCTGTTTGATTTTCTTTTTGTTTTAATCATATATATGGAATACCTTTTTTTTTTTTTTTAAGATTTCATTTATTTATCTGAGAGAGCCCTAGACAGAGAGAGAGAGCAAAAACAAGTGGGGGGCAGAGGCAGAGGGAGAAGCAGATTTCCCGCTGAGCAGGGAGCCCAACGTGGGGTTCCATCCCAAGACTGCAGGACAGTGACCTGATCTGAAGGCAGATGCTTAACCAACTGAGCCACCCAGGTGCCCCCATAGTATCTTTTTAATAATTAAAATACCCTACCCCTGGCAGAGGGAAATGGTGGAGCCAAGGAATTGGGCTTTATCCTGTAGGGCAACAGGGAGCCAAAGGAGGTTTCTAAGGAAGGATGTGACATGCTCAGATGTGCAAAAGAATTGACTGCTACAGAGCCATGGACTGGAGTGAGCAGAGGCTGCTCACTCCTGTTGGACACCTGCTGGGAGGCTGGGATACTTCCCTGGAGTCTAGCCTAGATCGGGGACCCATCAGTTGGGGGCCCACATTATAGCGCTCACAGAGAGGTAAGTTTTCCTGGATCAAACCCCAAGACTAAACACAGACTGCATACACACTACACACAGTCTCTTATACAGGGTGGATGCACATCTGTGACCCCAACGAGACAGGACAACCAGGCCAGGCTCAAGAGTTCATTGTCACTTCTGTTCCCCTAAAAGAAGCAAGAATGCTGGAGAAGATGGTGGCTTATGAGGCTTACTCTCCCGAGGAGAAGGTGCCTTAGAAATGAGAACCTTTCTTTGCTTCCTGCCCACCTCTCTGTTCAGTCAAAGCTGAGACAGAGGTGGGCTCATTCTTTTTTTTTTTTAAGATTTAATGAGTTTATTTATTTAGAGAGAGTCTGAGCAGAGGGAGGGGCAGAGGGGGTGGGAGAGACTCCCTGAGCTCAGCACAGAGCCCTTCTCCTAGGAGGTTCCCAAATTACCCCTCCTGTGTGCAGCCTTGCTCACTGGCACTGGCCACGTTCACACAGAGGCTCTGGAAGATGAAAGAGGGCCGAGGGTTGAGATGTAAGCTCTGAGCTGGGATTTCTTGGGCCCTCAGGATCAGAAGTCAGAGACCTTTTGCATGGAACAAACTTGGAGTCCCGGGATAGAGTCCAGGCTCCAGGATGCCCTGGACTTGAATTACATAACAGGGCTGCCCTTGTGTATTTAACCTCTCTGAGCTCAGCTGACACATCTGTAAAATGGGAGTCATCAAGCCCTCCTCCAAGGCTGGCCGAAGGCTTGGATGGCCTCATGGGCATCTACCCAGCACATGGTGCCAAGGAGGGGAGAGGGGAGGAGGCTCTTGTCTCCTTCAGTTCCCTCTTTGTCAGCAGGGAGAGAGGGCCAGGTAGAGGAGGGTGATGGGGAGAGAGGAGAGAGAAGCCCCAACTTAGCTCAAGAGAAGGCAGGAGGCATCCTGGTTGATCTTTCTCTCTCCCTATTTACATCTATGCCCAGATGGTTGCTTATCTGTTTAAATTATCAGAAGTTTCTGATTAGCAAAGGGGGAAGGGGCGTGAAGATCCACA